>PVHX01015148.1:0-47842 GCA_004024805.1 Geosciurus inauris
GGGCGCGGTGGCTCAAGCCTGTAATCCCAGTACTTAGGGAGGCTGAGACAGGAGAATCGTGAGTTCAAAGCCAGCCTCAGCAACGGTGAGGTGCTAAGCAACTCAGTGAGACCCTGTCTCTACATTAAACACAAAATAGGGCTGGGGATGTGGCTAAGTGGTCGAGTACCCCTGAGTTCAATCCCCAGTACCAAAAAAAAACAAAAGTATATTGTGCACATAGAATTAATCATATTAATGTGTTTAGCTATCTGATATATAAAATGTTTCTGTTTTTTCTTGACTTCTAATTTTTTTGAATCACAACAAATTACACAACTAGCACTCTGAAACACAGATCTTAATTGCTCTGCATCTATTGTTATTTCTATTAAAATTGTGGAATTGATACACTGTAACTATAGAGCAGTAGTTTCATCATTTAAGTAGAAATTTATAGAATTTAAAATATTTTACAAGGAAAAAATCCATGTACCATTTATTAAACTTTTGACATTTGCAATATGTACATACACCCAAAAATGTCTATACAAAAATAATGTATTGAACGTTTTTTTTTTTTTTGGTACTAGGTATTGAACTCAGGGGTACTTGACCACTGAGCAACATCCCCAGCCCTATTTTGTGTTTTATGTAGAGACAGGGTCTCACTGAGTTGTTTAGTGCCTCATCATGCTGAGGCTGGCTTTGAACTCGCAATTTTCCTGTCTCAGACTCCCAAAGTCCTGGGATTTCAGTAGTGCCTGCTACCACACCTGGCTTGTATTGGACTTTTGATACCAGTTGACACAAATGTGGCTTTTTATAAACATTAAGAAAGAGTAGAAATAATTTTTATGCATAAATATTTGTAAAACCTAGATTTTGTGAGTTGGATTGGCATCCAGATAATATGTACTTATTTTTATATTTTATCACAGTACGAGCAATACTTTATGAATAGTAAATGATTATAAATTTTTTAAAAAATAGTCAATTACCTTATTAAGCACATGAAATTAGTTATCTACTTATGAAAAATATACTAATACTTCTGTTAGTTGCTAGAAGAATAAATACACAAAGCTGCTGTTTACTGCATTGAAGGCAGAAAGGATATACAAATTTTAGTGTATTTCTTTGCAATACTAAGTTTACTAGCTAACAAATACCTTCAATAAGAATGTAAGAGAGTCATACATTTGTTTATACTATTACTGAACAACCTGTTGCTCTCATAATTACAAACTGGGTGCTCTAAGAATTGTGTAAACATGTTTCTCAGATTTAATTCATATTCTCTATTCCAGCAGATTTTGTTTATGGTATCTGTCCAACTTGTTTACTATGGATGTTAATTTTTTAAAAAAAACTAAAAATGAAGAAAAGATTTGACCAGATATTCCACCAAAGATATGTGGATGGCAATAATCACATTAAAAGATGTTGGACATCATCAGTCATTAGGTGAGTACCACAATGAGATATCACTACACAACTATTACAGTATATGAAATTGAAAAGGTCTGTCATACCAAGAGTTGGCAAAGCTATAGAGAAACTAGAACTCTTCTACACGGTTGTTGGAATGTAAAATTTTATGAAATCTTTGGAAAACAGTTCAGCTTCTTAAAAACTCAAACATATACCCACTGGAAGATGTGGTATTTTCATTCTAAGATATGTATCTAAGAGAAATAAAAACGTATGTATATACAATACTAGCACAAAAACATTCATAGTGGCTTTATCTGTAATAGCTATAAATTGAAAACAACATAAATGGTCATTGAAATGTGAATGAATTTTTTTAAATGTGGTATACCCATACAATGTACTATTACTCAGCAATAAAAATGATAATTTGTCTGCATTACAACAAAGATGAATAGCAAAATCTTTATGATAAATAAAATAAGACACTCAAAAGTACATGTCTTCTTTAACAAGACTCCAATAGCCTAAGAAGTAAAATCAAGAATCAATAAATGGGATGGATTCAAACTCAAAAGCTTCTTCTCAGCAAAAGAAACAATCAATGAAGTGAACAGAGAGCCGACATTATGGGAACAAATCTTTGCCACATGCACATCTGATAGAGCACTAATCTCCAGGATATATAAAGAACTCAGAAAACTTAACCAAATGGCATGCTAAGTGAAGTAAGCCAATATTAGAAAACTAAATGCCAAATGTTCTGTCTGTTAAGTGGATGCTGATCCATAATGTGGGGGAAGAATGGAGGAACTTCGGTCATAGGGGTGGGAGGGAGTAGGGGGCATAAGGAAAGTAAAGATGGTGGAATATGATGGACATCATAGCCCTAGCTTTATGTATGACAGCATGTATGTTGTGATTCTACATCACATACAACCAGAGAAATGAAAAATTGTGCTCCATCTGTGTACAATGAATCTGAATGCATTCTGCTAACATGTATACCTAAGTAGAATAAATAAATAAATAATTTTTTTTTTAAAAAGTACATGTTAAGGGGCTGGGACTGTAACTCAGTGGTAGAGTGCTTGCCTTGCATGCATGAGGCACTGGGTTCGATCCTCAGCACTACCTAAAAACAAGTAAACAAAACAAAGATATTATGTCCATCTATAACTAAAAAATAAATATACATGTAAAAAAGTACATATTACATGATTCCATTTATGAGAAATTCAACAAAAGGAAAACTAAAGTCATCAAAAGCAGATTGATGGTTGCTTGGATGTGGAAGAGGAGCAGTAGGAAAATGTGGGAAGGGAAAATTCTAATGGGTCAACTTGGAAGATGATGGACAGTTTTATTATCTTTATAAAGGCAGGGTTTCAAAAATGTACACATATGTCAAAATTCATCAAAATATATTCCTTAAATATGGGCAGTTTATTGTATGTCACCTGAAGACAAATGAGTTACAGCGAAGAAAAATAGCAGCCCGACAGAGACTGAGTAATCTGTGAGCTATGGTGCAAATGACTTTTATTCCTCTTTGTCCATTCACATTAACTATAAATAGATGAAGGTACTGATATATTAAAGGAAAGAAACAAAAACGAATGCATGGAAGTACTCCCACAGGTATCAAGGGACCTGAGGGCATCTCCCACTTGCAAAAGTGGAATCTTGGCTTACAGTGATGAAATTTCAAATACTTTGACTCTCATTTCCTGCCAACACCAGTTTGTTAGTCAAAGGACTGAGAAGTATGCTGTTCAAACAAGAAGAATGCCCAAACTTTGAAGTCATTGCCTCAGGCCAATTTTATTTCTCAAAACAATCATTAGATAAATATTATATTACAGATGCAGATATATGATTACTTGGACAATTTGTACAAAAATGATTCTTTTGCCTGACTTACCCGAATAAAGGATTAAGTTCTTCCCTTTCAAAACAGAAATCTTGTTTTATATAAAGGCCACATAGAAAAGTAATTTTAAACTTTATAATCTGACAGGATAGATTGTTAAAAGAAAGAACAAAGAAAACATGTCACTAATAAAGATTTTCTTTATTTTAAATAAAAAGTGATTTTTTTTGGTCTGTAGTTTGCCATAGATTATGTTAATATATTTATAATAATGCAATTATGTTGTTTTCCTTGATATATATTTTTAGAATTTTCTCAAAGCACAGTCATATACCCTTACATATAAGTTGATTGGCAGTTAAGATAATACAATTCCTTCCATTCTTATTTAATTAAATAACACACTAGGGACCACATCCTTTTCAATGTAACTAAGGTCTCATATCTGTGTTTTCAAATTTGTGTTTGATCAATATGTTGTTAAATATATAAATATTTTGCTTTTGCCTGTATGGTCTTTGTTTACTCTATTCTCTATTTTTTATCTGAATGCTTAAGGTGACAACTACTCATAGCCCTAGGGTGGTTAAAGCATGCGATGGAGATTCATAAATCTAGCTTCTATCTTTTTCTTTGTCATCACTGACAGTAACCTAACCTTGAGGAAATCACTTAATCTCTTTGTGCCTCCATCACTTTGTTATAAAACTTGGATAATGATACTTATCTCATTGGATAAGAGGGAGATGTTAATGTTTGTAAAGCCTCACAGATCTTTAGATAAAGTAAACAAGCTCTGCGTGGCTAACATGAAGTTGTTGTCATATTCCTTTCTCTAATCATTTATTTATATTTATACAGATATGGTTATTAATGTTATTTTAGAGTGGTCCCTTAAAATGTAATGAAATAGACATAGAAGGATTTTGATATAATGCATATCTACTTCTCTGTTAACATAGTAAACTTTTTTTACTATTAAAAAATTCACCATTCTTTAGAAATGAGATTCTCATACACAATAACTCTCATACACTTTCATGAACTATACCTCAGTCAAGGTATAACTATCTGACATAGTTATAGAGAGTCACAACTCCAAATTGTCCTTACATCTTGATTTCTGCTACTTAACAATTAAACAAATACAAAGCACTGAATTATTTAAACATCCAAAATCTTTATATCATATACTTCCTATCGTCTAAAATCACTCTTTAATCTTATTTATATGCTGTTATTCATAAAAGGAGAGAAACATGTTAAAGAAAAGTGCTTTCACAGATACAATGACAAACTGTACAAAGTTTCTGCACTTGAAAATTCTGCATTAGGTTGAAAATCACATCCCTCTGTATTTCAGACCCTGAGATGTGATAAACTAATGAAAACTGAAAAGCAAGAAAGAATAGAAAAGATAATTCTGCTGAGGAATCTGAACAGGGTATATGAAAAATAAATGAATTAAGATGGGCCTAAGGATGAGTATTTAGGGTGGGTTGAAAGGGAGAAAAATGCAGGCATTCAACAGAGGTTGTTTCCGGTAGGTATAGGAATTTGAACTAAGTCAGTGGGTGAGAGTTCAAAAACAGCAGATGCCAGAAGGTAGCACATAATCATTGTCAGCAGCATGGTGGATGCAACTATTATAATGAGCAGCATGTCTGGATTGGCCAGCAGTGGGCATCGACATGCAAGAATTTAGCCGGGTGTGGTGGCGCAAGTCTGTAATCCCAGTACTTTGGGAGGGTGAGACAGGAGAATCCCAGTTCAAAGCCAGCCTCAGCAACAGCGAGGCTCTAAGCAACTCAGTGAGACCCTGTCTCTACATAAAACACAAAAAATAGGGCTAGGGATGTGGTCGAGTACCCCTGAGTTCAATCCCTGGTACACCACCCCCCCCAAAAAAAGAATTTATGGTGAGGGCCAATAAAGCATAATGCTATTAGAGGTGAGAGAGATAGTAAGCCAAGGAGGGTATCATATGTTTGAATATCAGCAAATACAAATAGTAGGCGAGCAGAAGACGGACGTCAGTCATCACAGTAGAAAATCATGACCATTTTTCCTACTTCAATAGATTTTCCAAGTGCTATTTGATATGAGTCAGAAACTTAAGCAACGCCAAAGAAACAGAAATGCTTCTCCATTAGAAAGGTGACATGATAAACGGAATCTGTCGAAAGTTTGCCTCACAAAGGTTCTACTGGATTTGAGCTCCAATCAGTGGTCATTTACTTTGGTCATGATTTATAATAAGTATAAATATGCTCAGCAGCTGGCAAAACCCTCACATTGGTTTCCTGTAGAATAAGAGCTAAGTTTTTATTGTGGGAAAATCCAAGTAGAAGCCTTTGAAATTACACCCATATCCTTAGCCCAGATAGAAAATAAGAAGCAATATAATTTCTCAAATGGAACAGCAGTGATTCGTGCTGTTTTCAAAGAGTTAAAGAAATCATGTGTGGTAGTCTCATCATATCACTATTTAATTTACCAATATGACCCCTGGATTAGCACAAGACAGAAGTCCTTGTGAACATAACTGAGCCATAACCCTGATCAAAGCTGATATGCTGAATATGGATTTGGTACTAGAACAAATCAGCAAAGCATCTGGCACTTGTATGCAGCTATTGATCTAGTGAATGTACTCTTTTCATCACTCTGGAGAAGAGCAGAACAATTTATACTCCTTTAGAAATGAACAGCAAAAGACCCTTATTATTTTGCATGATTGCTATAATTATATTCTTGCTATCTGTCATAATATAATTCAATGAAAGCCTGATCATCTGTATATTTGATAAAATCTCAAAATGTTCTTTTGTATTGATGACATAATTTTAACCCATTATATCCCATCATCCCATTTATGGAACATTTAAAGTACTTAAACTGAGCAACAAATATGCTACTTATATAATTTTGAAATAAATATTTATATTTTTAGAGTTCTATTCTTTTGAGAAAATAGGTGAATAATATTCATCAATATTATTAATGATGTCATTAATACTTTTAATGGTAATAAATTGTATAATAAGCTCTAGGTTATTATTTCCAACCTATTTTAATTTACCTGTATCAATTTCATTGAAATTTTGAAGAATTAAAAACTTGAGACTTAACAGGTTAATCATATATGGAAAATAAGTAGTGGAAAGAATTACACCAAATAAGAGACATGGGCATAATCAGGTGCAAAATGAATCCTACAAAGATTTGGGAAACTTTCTTAAGGAATATAGTCCAAGTAGAATATAGTCCAAGTAAAAGACAAGTATTGCTCCTATAACTTGTATGTCCAAGAAAGCTACACATTGTTCATGAAATGTTTAAGACATTGAAGACATCAATAGCAAATGTAGTGACTCAAAAGACCACTGGCATTCAGTTGGTTACAGAGTAAGAGAGCACAAATCCAGGCTTTATAACAAATGAGACAAATGATCTCTGTAGTAAAATGACAATGTGACATTTATGGCAAATACCAAGGAGAAGTCTAAGAATGTATCACCTTTAGGTTGCTGATCCAGGGCTGTGTCCTCTGCAGCAAAGAAATATTAATCATTCAAACATTAACTTCAAAAGTGGGTCCTTAAAGAGACCCTGTATGAATGTATACCTATGTCTTTATTAAGGGTTACCCACAGTGTTTCACAGACTAGAATGAAAAAGATACAACACTATCCTGGAATACTATACAGATAGGAAAAATTACTTTCAAGATCATAAGAGATAAGGTCACTGCTACAAGAGTATATCTAGAAATAAGTTCTCACAATTTTTTCCAGGCACCATTATAATTAAAGTACGTTATCACAGCAGCAATAGTTTGAAAAGAGCCTGATAACCAAGGGTCAGGCTCCCTGGAAATTAAGATCAGAGTTATTCTATTGGGTAATTGATGTAGAAGAATCGAAATGCTGACAAAGGATGACATATTTTGAATGAGTAGTATGTAAGTTATAAGAATAAATTTCTAAGGAGTATGGGTGGATCTGTGTAATACAAAGAGTAGACGATAACAGACTATATGACATCCCACCCATATCTCTTTGGAATTTACTGGAGCAGTGAACACCAGCCTATCTTCCAACTGAGTGACATTCCTTATGATTCCTTATGATTTACCCCATTCTGTCCACATGCTGGGCAGGGCAGATGTACTGGATATTAATCTCCAGAAGCAATCCTTCACCATTGACTGGCGGGAACTGGCCCACACATATTCCCAGTCTTTTGATCTATGGGGAGCATGATTCTGTAGTAGTTTGAACTGACTCATGAATTTTCTCTATATGATTTCCTCATATTTCCATGGGTGTCCCTTGGTTTCATCTCCAAAATAATCTTATAATAAATTATTGTTTCTACATTTATTTCCATTGAAGCCAAACTAAGAAAATATACTTAATTACTTGAAATAACATGTTATGGGTTAGCAGGAAACTTGTTCTAAAGCACAAATTATATCCTCAAAGAACTCTTCTTGGTTTATAAGAATTTTGAGCAACTTTGTGTGTGATTCTTTGGGCAAATAACGATCAGGAACCAATTTCCTTTACTCTTAGTCTAGTGATTTTTTTCATAACAACACAGTAATTTCTTTTTTGATTAAGCAAAGTAATTTGTATTTATGCTAAGAAAAATATCAATGAAAAAATAAAATGATATGCTAAAGACCTATCTTCATATTAATAGTCTAGCAATATTATGCATTTTGCTAAATTTCTCCTTTGAGTTATGTATGATTCTTCTAAATTGTGCCACTTTAAAAAGGAATTTAATTCCTCTCTTTTCCCTTTGCTACTCAGAATGTGATTTTATACCTACTGGGTCTAGCCAATGGTGCTATAGTAGTGAGCAAAAAGAACACAGTCCCTGTTCTCTTGGATTAAAAAGAAGAGCAGGGGGATAGATATTCATTACAAAACCACACACATAAATGTACCTATGGAATGGAAGCAAGAAATACATAAATGCAGAAATATTATTCAGGCACAGGGTGGGTGATGTTCCCTGAGGAAATAACCATTTGAACTGAAGCCTGAATGATATGTAGAATTCACCAAGTTAAAGAACAGTAGAACATAGACATAAGAGGTATAGGTAAATGTTTTAGAAAAGATACTATTAAGTGCCAGAAAACCTGTGCAAGTGGGATGGGAATAAAAATGGAGAGCATGGTAACAAACATTGGAGGAAAACAACAAAATATCTCAAAGAGATTGAAAGCCAAACAATTTTTGAGTAACAAAGGAAATTATGTTGGGATAAGAAGACCAGGTTTCTATCTTGAAATAACAATTCTGGCTAAAATATAGATACGGAATTGATAGCATTGAGAATATATGACAAATTGTTAAAAATGGTCATATTGGTACAGATGAGAAATGATTTCTTGATCTAAAATAATGTTAAGAGAGTAATGTACTGATTCAACAGTATTTAGAAGGAAAAATTAATGAGATTTCCTGAAAGAAATAAGATTGCAGTTAATGGCCAGCAGAAGAAAATGGAGAGTTCAATACTATGAGAAATACAGGAAGATTGCACTGTTTGGGGCAAAGTTTATGAATTTACACCCAAGCATGCTGACTGCTGAAGAGCATTGAGCCATTTTAAATAATACTGTTGAGTAAAGGGTGGCTTCAGACAGTTGCAGTTCAGAAAGGTCTGGCTCAAAATTGTGAATTTGGGTATTATAATTTAATGTGTATAAAACACTTTGAGTTCTGTGTTGATGTGAGTGGATGAGAATGACTATCAAGGAAGTAAAGGAACAGTAAACTGTCACTTCCAGTTACTTGTTTTTCTTCTTCATGGCAACATACTCTTCTGATTGCCTACCACCTTTAAGACCACAGTTTTCCAATCTGACCTTCAAGTCTGATGCAGCTTCTGCTGCCGTGGCCACCAATGACAAGACTGGGCGAGCGCCATGGTGGCCCTGGTTCAGATAAATGCAGCTGATGCATGTGGTGTGTTCGCCCTTTGTAAAAAAAGATCCAGGTGTTTACAGATATTAGCAAATTTAATCTTAATAGCCACACCAGGAGGTAGTTATGTTCGTTTTATTATCATTTCACAAATAGGAAAACTGGGTCACTATAATGTTAAGTAATTTTCTGAAATCACAGAGCAGAAAAGGGCAGCAATGCACACCCAAATAAGCACTTCTAGAAATTTCGTTGTTAGTCACTCTACTCTTTTAACATATTTTTAAATTCCACGTTAATCATTTACCCAAATACAATATTCTAGATCATAATATCAGCCTTAATAAACTTAAAAAGATCAAAGTCATCAAAGTATGTTTTTAGACAATGACAAAATTAAACTAGAAATTGATTTAAAGAACATACAGGGAACAATTATCAAATTCTTATAAATTTATGAAAATATAATGAAATAACAAATGCATTAAAGAAAAAATGCAATTATTAGAAAACATTGAAATGAGTGAAAAAGCAATATATAACAAAACACTATATGTGATTTACAGCAAAAAAGTACCTAAAGTAAAATACATGACATTTAATATAAACATTGTTTATATTAAAAAATGTGAAGTCCAATATCCAACCTTTCACTTTAAGAAACTAAATGAGGAAAAATGAATTAAATACCAAGGAAGCAGAGAAAATAAATAATAAACAGTAAGATTAGGAATTGATAAAATAGAGAACTTTCAGTATTTATAAAGAAATGCCAGTACCAACAATGTACTAGAAGTTTTAGCTGAGTGATAAGGAAACTTTGAAAAAAGTTTACAGATTGGAAAGTGAAAAAAAGTGTCTAGATTCAGAGATGACAAGATTTTCATTATGGAAAAATCCAAGGTATCCACCAAAAATTCCTCAATGAAGTAAAAAGTATAGAATGTGATGAGATACAAGATGATTATGCACAGGCCAGTTACTTTTCTGTAAAACAGAAATAAACAAGTGGAATTTAGAATTTAACAACAGAAATTTGTGATAAAATGAAAAATATTTAATATTAAGTAAAACATGATATTTGCAAGGGTTATTATCAGACACTACAATACAATGATGAAAGGAACAATAGATTGACATAAATGGAGAGATATTCCACATTCAGGGATTGAAAAGTGCAACATTGTTAAGATGTCAGTTCCTTTATTTTTGATCTATATATTCAATAGATTTCCCCTCAAAATCTCAGGAAGGTATTTGCTATCTATTAAAGAAATGACTGTAAAGTTTATATGGATAGACAAAAAGACAGAGGCCTGACATTTACTGATTTCCTGATTCACTGTAAATCTGCAATAACCAAGACAGCATGGTGTCAGTAAAAGAGCAGGCATATTTATATATGAAACAAACATAAAAGGGTATTCAATGGAGAAAGGACAATTTTCCAACAAATGGTGCTGAAAAAAATTGGATATCTTCTACCAAAATATTGAACCCAAAACACAGGCACTTAAACTTACAGCAAAATTAATTATGGATCTAAATGTACATTTAAAAACATAAAACCCCTAGAAACAAACCTATGGAGAAAATCTATTTGACATTGGATTAGGTAATAGATTTTGACTACAACAACAGAAGCATAATCTATGCAGAAAAATTAGCAAAATACAGTGTTAAATATAACATATAATCAATCACACACACACCGCTCATACACCCACACAACACATAAGAGATGAATTAGTCCTTCTCTTGCTTAAAGCCCCTGATCCTCATGTCAAGAAATAAGAAGTACTAACTGAATACATAATATATATTTTTAAGACATATGTCATTGCAAGTTATATTAAGAATATGGACTTCAAAATTAACAATGGTGTTATAATGGGAATAGCTTCATGGGGAGAGAGTAAAAACATCTGCCATATCCTAATTTATAGTCATTCTGCAAAACACATGACTAGTACTCCCTCAAGCTGTCATCAAAAGCAAAAGTAGCCAGGCACCATTGCCACACACCTGTAATCCCAGCTGCTTGGGGAAGCTGAGACAAGAAAATCAAGAGTTCAAAGCCAGACTCAGCAAAAGCAAGGCACTAAATCCCTAGTACCCACCCTACCCCCAAATAAGTAAAAAGCAAAAGTAACCTGAGAAACTACCAAATCCAATAGGAGCTTAAGGAGTTAAGAGACCTAAATGTAATGTGGAATCTTGGATGAGATCCTTCAATTGAAAAGGGACGTTATGTAAAACAAAGGAAATACGAATGTACAATAAATTTCATTTAGTACTAATGTATTCACTTGTTAATTATAAAAAACAGAACACACAAGCAATATGTTAAAAATAGGAAGAATAGGTTATGGGGTATATGGAGACTCTTCACAATTTTTACCACTCTTCTTCAAATCTAATACTATTCTAAAATAAAATTTTATTAAAATATATGAAACTTACAGCTATATATTTGAAACGGTCAATGGAACTTGGTCAGTTTGTAGCTCAGACTGATGAAGATTATAGAAGTGATTTTTCAAAATTAAAAATCAAAGAAGAGACATCACTATAGATATTAAGTTGCTATATGTAATTTATGTCCAAAATTTGACAATTTTGATGGAATAGACAGATGCCTTGGAAGACACAAAGAACCAAAACTCTTTCAAGAAATAGAATGCCTCAATAACCTCCTGTTTATTTAAAAATTTTCATAGCTGAAAACTTCACAAACAGAACCCACTCCAGAGGGTTTCACTGGTGGACACTGCCTGGCACTGTGATGAAAATGGCACCAGGTACACACAAACTCTTCCAGAAATTTTAAAGGAAAAAGCTAGGTATGCATACAAAAGCTATCTACTAAAATTCAGGAACTTTTGCCATAGTAGAATATTTCTGTTCCTCACTCAGAATATGCTCACATTTTTGTTAAATTTGGTTATCGGGCTTACAAACCCACAATAAATTAAGGTTGCAAATTAAAATTGAAGAAGCAATGGGTAATTTAGTACTAGAGGTTAGAATACTGAAAGCTGTGAGGTAAAGAATAGGAGCAAATCCAAACATAGTAATCAGCAATAAAGCAGTATCTTCTTTTATAGAGAATGACAACGACTTGCATATCTTAGAAACCACATATTTTGATGTTGAAAATCCAAAACAAATTTTTGAAAGGGACAAAAAGACAATCTAATTATTTTAGATGACTCAATATTTCAAATATTTGGAGGAAGGACAGTTTAAGACAATAAAACCAAGAGCAAACTGCAGTTATTTATTCTGAAGATATAGATGATGATGATGATGATGATGATGATGGTGATGATTACAACTATTTTATTTGTATAATACTATTTTCCAAGACTTCCATGGCTTCATCAATAAGACTATGATATATTGTGTTAGAGAAGTCTGAGAATCATAGTCTATACCATAATTTAGGAAAACAGGCTTGAGAAAGATTAAAGTCATCACCTCCATCTCCAAGATTTAATGACACTGAATAAGGTTCTATGTAAAAGAAGTTCACAAAAGGGAACATTACCAGAAGTCAGCCAACATTCTGTGAATCTTACACTAGAATTTTTTTCAAGGTATAATTATTTTTTAGTTCAGTTTCAAATCTTATATTCAACTAACTTTGAATGTAATATTTCTTTTACACTGGAAATCTGTCATGAATCCTTAATTCTGTGTGCAAAAGATCAGTGCCTCTAGTACTAAAACAGAGATTCTAATAGTAAAAAAACTTTTTTAGTTTCCAAAATATTATTCATAAATAAATTGTAGTTATGAGAGGGGAGGTATGACACACAGACTTAAAGTAAGCAAAATAAAGGAATATGTGACCAATGTAAATATCTTTCTACATAAAGAAGATTCAATTCACTTAACTAAAAAATACCAATAAAGTGGAATTCTCACTGACATTCCACACTCCATCACGAAGTGTTATTACTAAAAGCCATGAACATCACCAGTGTTTAAGTTTTTATGGCAGAATAGAGACATAAAGATATTGAAGCTGAAGAAATTAAAAAGTTAACTTCATATATTATAGTGACAAATATATAAACATACATGGATTCCATGATAAATTTCTTCTTATGAGGTAGACAATGGCATATTTCTTAATAATCTCTGTTAAATCTAAATGAATGGTGACAGTATTTCTGAATTAAGAATAAAAATCTTTTGGAGTACTGTCCCTAAGGAAGAGGGTTTAAGAATATTTTTTTCCCTAGTTATATGATAACCTTCTTAAAATCACACCAGATGCAATCAGTTTTTGAAATGCCCTATATAACTGTCGAACTATATAAGATTACAGATTTGTTGGATCCCCAAAGTGTGATGTCATACAATTCCATTTACAGCAGGAAGAATTATTAACTGCCTTTTCTGACAGGGTGTTTCATATGATCAGTAAAAGAATCCTGAGGATAGTTAAATGGACTTTTGGAGATAATATTCCTGAATTTTAGCAGAAAATCTATGAGAATCTAAGAATCAAGCTAAGAATATATTTTAGGGTAATGAGAACAAACTTGATTTTAGCAATAAAAATTTAAAAAGTATGGAACAAATACTAACTTTCTTAGATTCCTATATGACAATATGATAATTTTATTTATTCTACATATTTATACTGGTTGTACATATATCCAAATTTTTTCATTTAAATATTGTATTTTGTTAAAATCACTGTGCATAAGCATATCACATGTATCCACTCCAAGAATGTGTCATAATATTGTGCCAATTTTGGCCTTTTATTAACAATACTGTCATGGGTATTCTTGTACATTCATTCTAATTAAGTTTATCACCATCAGAATATATAGTTCCAATAACCATTTGTTATTTCCAACATTTGGTAAAATTAAAAATTATAAACTTTGTCAATTTTGTTGGTATATAATAGTATGTATTTTTCATATTAATTTTCATTTTCTTGTTTACTAAAGATGGTTGAGTTTAAGAAATGTGTCATATATTATTATGGTCATATGCTTAGCTTTATTTGTGAAGTTTCTGTGAAGAATTCTGTGAAGAATTCTTGCCAAACCTGAGTTCATAAAGGTGCTACAGAAGTTGAGACAGATTTTTGTACTTGGGTGAGTACTATGCCAAATTTGTTCTATTTTTCCTATGAAATGAAATTGCCTGGGCTACTCCCTGAAATATCTATCTTTTTCTCACTGATAACCCATGTTGCTCTGTCAAATATCAAGTATCTGTATACTTCTGAGTTACTTAAGGATTAGCAGTATAAGCACTGTATTTATGTTCAACTCCAACAATAGGCTGGTTGAGGAATACCAGTATTCAAGTTCCCCACAGAACACTTGCATTGATTAGGTGAAAGGGAAGAAGAGAATTTTTAATATAATGGTTATGAACATTAGATCTGAAGTCAGTAAAACTGGCTTCATACTCTGCCCCTTTCTTTAATTATCTGTGTGTTCTTGAACAATTTATTTGAGCTTCCTATACTTCAATTTCCTCTTCATTGCCTTAGGGATGAAGTAGTAATATGTTAGATACATTCATCAGGTTTTACTGTGTTTCTAGTTCAGTTTGAGGTACTATACTCATATAGTGATTTATCTAACCCAGTAGGAAGAACCTACAAAGTTATATGAATGACTGTCTTTATTTAACAGATGAAGAAACTGGGACTGGGAGTCCTGAGGATACTTATTTAGTAAGTATAGTAGCTGGGATTCATAATCAGTCACTATGGCCACAGAATCTATGTTTTTAACCATGAAGAAAAACTAAACCCTGTTCTTATAAAACTACTCAAATGGGGGAATTACTTTTACTGCATCATAAACTACCAAAAGCTGTTTAATAATTTGACATTCCCTAAAAATTTCTTTTATCAGTCAATAATACCATTATATATACCCTCACACACAATATCATTACATTTTTAAAAATTTTTTATCTTTTAATTTATTTATTATATTTAGGTATACATGACAGCACAATGCATTTTGATTCATTGTATACAAATGGAGCACAACTTTTCATTTCTCTGGTTGTACATGATGGACAGTCACATGGTATGTGCAGTCAGTCATACATGAAGCTAGCTAAGACAATGAAGTCCATCTCATTCCACCATCTTTCCTGCCCCCATGTAACCTCTCCTCCTTTCGCTCCCCTTTAACCAAAGTTCCTCCATTCTTCCCATGTCCTTTCCTCCATTATGGATCAGCATCCACTTATCAGAGAGAATGTTCAGCCTTTGGTTTTTTGGGATTGGCTTGCTTTGCTTAGCATGATGTTCTTCAACTCCATCCATTTAACTGCAAATACTATAATTTTATTCTCTTTTATTGCTAAATAATATTCCATTGTGTATATTTACCACAGTTTCTTTATCCATTCATCTGTTAAAGGGAATCGAGGTTGATTCCATCTTTTAGCTATTGTGAATTGAGCTGCTATATACATTGAAGTGGCTGCGTCACTGTAGTATGCTGTTTTTAAGGTATAGACCAAGGAGTGGGATAGCTGGGTCAAATGGTGGTTCCATTCCAAGTTTTCTAAGGAATCTCCATACTGCTTTCCAGATTGCTTGAGCCAATTTGCAGTCCCATCAGTAATGTATGAGCATGCCTTTCCCCCATAAGCTCACCAAAATTTATTGTTGTTTGTATTCTTAATAACTGCCATTCTGACTGGTGTGAGATGAAATATTAAAGTATTTTTGATTTGCATTTCTCTAATTGCTGGAGATGTTGAACATTTTTTTTATATGTTTGTAGATAAATTGTATATCTTCTTCTGAGAAATGTCTGTTCAGCTCCTTATCCCATTTATTGACTGGGTTGTTTGTTTTTCTGCTGTTCAATTTTTTGAGTTCTTTGTATATCCTGGAGTTTAGTGCTTTACCTGATGTGCATGTGGGAAAAATTTCCTCTCAGAATGTAGGCTTTCTGTTCACTTCATTGTTTCTTTTGCTGAGAAGCAGCTTTTTAGTTTGAATCTATCCCATTTATTGACACTTGATTTTATTTCTTGTGCTTTAGGAGTGTTGTTAAGGAAGTTGAGACCTTATCCAATGTGATGAAGTGTTGGGCCTTTTTCTTCTATTAGGCACATGGTCTCTAGTCTAATTCCTAGGTCTTTGATCCACTTTGAGTTTTGTGCATGGTGAGAGAGAGGGATTTAGTTTTATTTTGCTGCATATGGATTTCTAGTTTTCCCAGAACCATTTTTTGAAGAGGTTATCTTTTCTCCAATGTATGTTTTTGACACCTTTGTCTAGTATGAGATAACTGTATTTATATGGGTTTGTTTCTGCATCTTCTATTCTGCACCATTGGTCTTCATGTCTATCTTTGTGCCAGTACCATGCCATTGTTGTTACTATAGCTTTGTAGTACAGTTTAAGATCTGGTATTATGATGCCTCCTGATTCACTCTTCTTGCTAAGAATTGCTTTGGCTATTCTGTGTCTCTAATTCTTCCAAATAAATTTCATGATTGCCTTTTCTATTTCTATAAGGAATTACATTGGGATTTTAATTAGAATCCCATTGAATCTGTATAGTGCTTTGGGTAATATGGCCATTTTGACAATATTGACTCTGCCTATCTACCAACATGGGAGATCTTTCCATCTTCCAAGATCTCCTTCAATTTATTTCCTTAGTGTCCCATAGTTTTCAATGTAGAGGTCTTTCACCTTTTTATTAAATTGATTCCCAAGTATTTTATTTTTGGGGGCTATTGTGAATGGGGTAGTTTTCTTAATTTCTCTTTCAGAGGATTCATCACTGATGTGTAGAAATGCATTTAATTTATGGGCATTGATTTTATATTCTGCTACTTTGCTGAATTCATTTATTAATTTTAGAAGTTTTCTGGTGAAAATTTTTGGATTCTCTAAGTATGGAGTCATGTTGTCAGCAAATAATGATAGTTTGAGTTCTTCTTTTCCTATTCATATCCCTTTATTTTCATTTGTCTAATTGCTCTGGCTAGTGTTTCAAGGACTATGTTGAATAGCAGTGGTGAAATAGGGCATCCCTGTCTTGTTTCCATTTTTAGAAGGAATGCTTCCAATTTTTCTCCATTTAGGATGATGATGGCCTTGAGTTGAGCATAGATTGCTTTTACAATGTTGAGGTATATTTCTACTATCCCTAGTTTTTCTACTATTTTGAACATGAAAGGGTGGTGTATTTTGTCAAATGCTTTCTCTGCATCAGTTGATATAATATGATTCTTATTTTTAAGTCTATTGATGTGATGGATTGTGTTAATTGATTTCCATATGTTGAACCAACCTTGCATCCCTGGCATGAATCCACTTGATCACGATGCCCTATTTTTTAAATATGGTTTTATATGCAATTTGCCACAATTTTATTGAGAATTTTTGCCACTATGTTCATCAGGGATACTGTTCTGAAATTTTCTTTCTTTGATGTGTCTCTGTTTGGTTTGGGTATCAAGGTGATACTTGCCACATAGAATGAATTTAGAAGAGTTCCTTCCTTTTCTATTTCATAGAATGATTTGAGGAATACTGGTATTAATTCTTTTTTGTAGGTCTTGTAGAACTCAGCTGAGAATCCATCTGGTCCTAGGCTTCTCTTTGTTGGCAGGCTTTTGATGGCATCATCTATTTCCTTGCTTGAAATTGTTCTGTTTAAGTTGTGTATGTCCTCCTGGTTCAGTTAGGGTAGGTCATATGCTTCTAGAAACTTGTCGTTGTCTTCAGGGTTTTCTATTTTACTGGAGTATAAATTTTCAGAATAATTTCTAATTATTCTCTGTATTTCAGTAGTGTCTATTGTGATATTTACTTTTCATCATAAATTTTAGTAATTTGGGTTTTCTCTCTCCTTTTCTTTATGGCAGCTAAGGGTTTGTCAATTTTGTTTATTTTTTCAAAGAACCAGCTTTTTGTTTTGTCAATTTTTTGAATTGTTTCTTTTATTTCAATTTCATTGATTTCAGCCCTGATCTTAATTATTTCCTATCTTCTACTTCTTTTGCTGTTGGTTTGTTCCTTTTTTTTTTCTAGGACTTTGAGATGTAGTGTCAGGTCATTTATTTTTTGATGTTTTCTTCTTTTAATGAATGAGCTTAATACAATGAACTTTCCTCTTAGCATTTCCTTCATAGTGTCCCAGAGATTTTGATATGTTGTATCAGAGTTTTTGTTTACCTCTATTATTTAGTCTCCAGGTGTTAGAGTAGTTTCTAATTTTGTCTTAGTCTGGATCTCAGATTAATTTATCTATGGAAGATTCATGGAGTGAATCAGCAGCCTCACAACAGGATGGGTTTTATAAGCTTTAATATGAGATAATATAATAATAAGTAAATGACAGTTATACCTTGCAATATTGAATATTGTATATAATGAATCAATAATATAGAAGAGAAGAAAGAAAGAGCAGCTCCAGACCAATAAGCACTCACCAATCAACACCGGATAACACAACATGGGTTTGCAAGTATACTCAAAGCATCAGCATCACCTTCAACACCCAGCCTTGGGTAAAATAAGCAACACCAAGAATGGGGTAAACACATGGTGAGAGTCTTTCTTCTCAAAGCATCACCTTCAACACCTATCCTGTCTTCAAAGTTAATAATATGGGCCTGTCCTTGAGTGACAGAGGAGAGGAGAGCCCATTAGTGAGGAATTTGGAGAGACTTTGAAGACAGCAAACACTCTCAATGTTATTTTTCGGGGCCACCTGGCACACTAATGAGCTCTTGGTGCATCAGAACTTTCAACTTCTGACCCTGTGAGCTTGGAACCTGGCCAGTTCCCACCTTGCAGAGAAAAACAACCTAAGGCCAGTTGCATAATGCTGGACTGCATATTGGGAGGGGTTGCTGTGCCTTTTTAAGTCCTCCAAAGGGGAAGGGGAATGAGAATGAGAAGAAGGAATCCAACTGGAGAGGAAGAAATCCAACCAGAGGAGAAGGAATTTACCCGGGGATAGGTGTTGAAGGTGATGCTTTGAGGAGAAAGACTCTCACCATGTGTTATTTTACCCAAGGCTGGCTGTTGAAGGTGATGCTGATGCTTTGAGTGTACTCACAAACCCGTGTTGTGTTATCCGGTGTTGATTGGTGATTGCTTATTGGGCTGGAGCTGCTCTTTCTTTCTTCTCTTTTATATTATTGATTCATTATATACAATATTCAATATTGCAAGGTATAACTGTCATTTGCTTATTATTATATTATCTCATATTAAAGCTTATAAAACCCATCCTGTTGTGAGGCTGGTGATTCACTCCACGAATCTGCCATAGATAAATTAGTCTGAGATCCAGACCAAGACACCCAGTATTATTGTGTTGTAGTCTATTTGATTCTTGTAGTTGAGAAGGGTTTGTTTGATGTACAGAGATGCCTCATTGTTTGAGGCATAGGTATTTATGATTGCTATGTCTTGTTAATGTATGATTCCCTTAAGCAGTATGAATTTTCCTTCTTTATCCCTTTTTACTAACTTTGATTTGAAGTCCACATTATCTTATATGAGGATGGAAACTCCTGCTTGTTCATGTGGTCCATGTGAGTGATACTTTTTCCCCCATTCTTTCACTTTCAGTTTGTGAATATCTTTTCCTGTGAGATGAGTCTCTTGAAGGCAGTATATTATTGAGTCTTTTTTTTTTTTTTGGTGGTACCGAGGATTGAACTCAAGGGTACTCAACCACTCAGCCACATCCCCAGCCCCATTTTGTGTTTTTTATTTAGAGACAGGGTCTTAACTGAGTTGCTTAGCACCTCACCATTGCTGAAGCTGACTTTGAACTTGCAATTCTCCTGTCTCAGCCTCCCAAAGTTCTGGGTTTACAGGTGTGTGCCATCGAGCCCAGCTTTCTTTTTTTCTTTTTGATCCAGTCTGTCAGTCTACGTCTTTTAATTTTTGAGTTTAGCCCATTCACATTCAGGGTTATTATTGAAATATGATTTGTAACCCTTACTATTTTGGTTTATTTTTGGTTTTTATCTTGACTTAGTTTTTCCTTTGATTGGCCTTTCCTTTAGGGTAGTTCCTCTCTTCACAGATTTTCATTGTTGGTTATCATTTCCTCCTCATGGAATATTTTGCCAAGAATGCCGTGTACTGCAGGCTTTCTTGCTGTAAATTCTTCCAACTTTTGTTTATCATGGAAGGTTTTGATTTCATCATCAAATCTGAAGCTTTGTTTTGCTGGATATAAAATTCTTGGTTGGCATTCATTTTATTTCAGAGCTTTGTGTAGTTGTTCCAGGATCTCCTGGCTTTAGGGTCTGGTTTGAAAAATCTTCTAACATCCAAATTGGTTTCCCCCTATATGTGATCTGATTTCATTCTCTTACAGCCTCTAAAATTCTATCCTTATTTTGTATACTAGGCATTTTCATTATAATGTGCCTTGGTGTAGATCTGTTGTGATTTTGTTCATTTGGTGTCCTGTAAGCCTCTTGTTTTTGATTTTCCAATTCATTTTTCATGTTTGGGAAGTTTTCTGATATTATTTCATTGAAGAGATAGTTCATTCCTTTGGTATGAAACTCTATGCCTTTTTTATATCCTGATAAATCTTAGGTTTGGTCTTTTATTGTATGTTCTGTTCATGGTTTCTTATCATCTTCATTGTGTAGTCAACTTTATTTTCAAGAGTCTATATTTTGTGTTCATTATCTGAGGTTCTATATTCCAAGTGATCTAATATGTTGATCATGCTTTCTATTGAGTTTTTTTTTAATTTGGTTTATTGTTTCCTTCATTTCAAGAATTTCTGATTTTTTTTCACAATCTCTAGCTCTTTCTTGAAGTAATCTTTTGCTACCTGTATTTGCTCCCTTACCTTTTTGTTGGTATAATCAATGGTTGCCTTTATTTTCTCTCTTATCTCTTTGTGGGAGTGATCAATTTTTGCATGTATTTGCTCACTTAAGTCATTCTTTAATTCATAGACCATTTTAATTATGGACATTCTGAATTCTTCCTCTGACATCATCAACTGTGCTGTCAATGGATTCTATTATTGTAGTATCTTGGTTTGTTTGGGGCCCTTTCTTGCCTTTTTTTTTTCATGTTGATTACGTGTCTTTCCTTCTTGCAGTGTGGATCTGAGATATTGCAGTTTCTATCCTATAATATTGTAGTGACCTTACAGATTACCTGTACCTCACCTTGAAGTTCACTTCTAGTCCCCAGAAAGCATCCCCAGATGGACACTACTATGAATAAAGATGATGGCAGTGGTAGTGGATGTAACTCAAGATAGCAGTGGGGGTAGCCCAGGGTGGATGCAAACACTTTCAAAGATGGGGCTGAAAAGGTGGGACTTACAATGGCTTTGGGCTGATTTATCAGAGATACAGCACTGTGGTGTGCTGAGCTGTGGCAGGCCACTGCCTGCAGGCCCTATCTGTAGTCTCAAGTTGGAGGCTACAACATGGGGAGAGCTATGGCGATGGCTGCTGTTTTCCAAGATGGGTATGGGAAGAGAGCAACAGCGTGGACCTCCACTCTGTGCAGGAGCAGTCCTGGGCCTGGGCTTTCACACAGGCCTGAAGGGGCAATCATAGGCCTGACCTTGGCCTGGTCTCCCAGAGGCATCCCAGGTGGTGGGCCTGGGCCTGGTCTCCTGTGGGTTGGCTGGGGCTCTGGTCTACATGTCTATTTTGGTGCTGGTACCATGCTGTTTTTGTTACAGTAGCTTTGTAGTATAGTTTAAGGTCTGACATTGTGATGCCTCCTGCTTCACTCTTCTTGCTAAGGATTATTATTATTATTATTTTGGGTTCCTTATTCTTCCAAATGAATTTCATGATTGCCTTTTCTATTTCTATAAAAAGTGATGTTGGGATTTTAATTGAATCACATTGAAACTGTATAGCACTTTGAGTAGTATGGCCATTTTGACAATATTGATTCTGTCTGTGCAAGAGCAAAGGACATCTTTCCATCTTCTTCTATTTCTTTCTTTCGTGTCTCATAGTTTTCAGTGTAGAGGTCTTTTGCAACTTTTGTTAAATTGATTCTCAAGTATTTTATTTTATTTTTTGAGGCTATTGTAAATGGAGATTTCCTAATTTCTCTTTCAGAGGATTTATCACTGATGTATAGAAATGTATTTGATTTATGGGTATTGATTTTATATCCTGCTAATTTGCTGAATTCATTTATTAATTCTGGAGGTTTTCTAGTGAAAAGTTTTGGATCCTCTAAGTATAGAATCATGTTGTCAGCAAATAACGATGGTTTGAGTTCTTCTTTTCCTATTCATATCCCTTTAATTTCTTTCATCTAATTGCTCTGGCTATTGTTTCAAAGACTATGTTGAATAGCAGTGGTGAAACAGGGCATCCCTGTCTTGTTCCTGTTTTTAGAGGGAATGCTTCCAAATTTTTTCCATTTAGGATGATGTTGGCCTTTCGTTTAATGAGATAGCTTTTACAAAGTTGAGGTATATTCCTACTATCCCTAGTGTTTCTAGTGTTTTGAACATGAAAAGGCGCTGTATTTTGTCAAGTGTTTTCTCTGCCTCAGTTGATATAATCATATGATTCTTATCTTTATGTCTATTAATGCGAAGGATTATGTCAGTTGATTTCTGTATGTTAAACTAACTTTGCATCCCTGGAATGAACCCCACTTGATCATGGTGCACTATTTTTTAAATATGTTTTTGTATGCACTTTGCCAGAATTTTATTGAGAATTTTGCCACTATGTTCATCAGGGATATTGGTTTGAAATTTTCTTTGATGTGTTTCTGTCTGATTTTGGTATCAGGTTGATACTAGCCTCATAGAATGAGTTTGGAAGGGTTCCCTCCTTTTCTATTTCATGGAATAATTTGAGGAATATTGGTATTAATACTTCTTTGTAGGTCTTGTAGAACTTGGCTGAGAATCCATCTGGTCCTGGGCTTCTCTTGGTTGGTAGGCTTTTGATGGCATCTTCTATTTTCTTGCTTGAAATTGATCTGTTTAAGGTGTGTATGTTCCCCTGGCTCAGTTTGGGTAGATCATATGCCTCTAGAAATTTGTTGGTATCTTTGAGGTTTTCTATTTTACTGGAATATAAATTTTGAAAATACTTTCTAACTATTTTCTCTATTTCAGTAGTGTCTGTTGTGATATTTCCTATTTCATCATGAATTCTAGTAATTAGGGTTTTCTCTTTCCTTCTTTTCATTAGAGTGGCTAAGGCTTTGTCAATTTTATTTATTTTTTCAAAGAACCAGCTTTTTGTTTTCTCAATGTTTTGAATTGCTTCTTTTGTTTCAATTTCATTGATTTAAGCTCTAATTTTAATTATTTCCTGCCTTCTATTTCTTTTGCTGTTGGTTTGTTCCTCTTTTCCTAGGACTTTGAGATATAGTTTCTGGTCATTTATTTGTTGCCATTTTCTTCTTTTAATGAATGAGCTTAATGCAATGAACTTTCCTCTTAGCACTGCCTTATTAGTGTCCCACAGATTTTCATATGTTGTATTTGGGTTATCATTTACTTCTAAGATTTTTTTTTCTCTCTTCCCTGATGTCTTCTGTTATCCTCACATCATTCAATAGCATATTATTTAATGTCCAGGTGTTGGAGTAGTTTCTATTTTTTAATCTGCCACTAATTTCTAATTTTATTTCATTATGATCAAAGAGAATGCAGGGTAGTATCTCTATATTTTGTATTTACTAAGACTTGCTTTGTAGCATAATATATGATCTGTTTTGGAGAAGGATCCATGTGTTGCTGAGAAAAAAGTGTATTCACTCATTGATGGATTAAATAAATAAATAAATAAATAAATATATATATATATATATATATATATATATATATCTGTTAAGTCTAAATTTTTAATTGTTTTATTGAGCTCTATGATTTCTTCCTTTAGTTTTTGTTTGAAAGCTATCCAGTGGTGAGAGAGGTGTGTTAAAGTCACCCAGTATTATTGTGTTGTGGTCTATTTGAATCTTATAGTTGAGAAGGGTTAATTGATATACCTATATGCCCCATTGTTTGGGGCATAGGTATTTACAATTGTCATGTCTTGTTGATGTATGATTCCCTGAAGCACTATGAAATTTTCTTCTTGATCTCTTTTACTAAATTTTGTTTGAAGTCCACATTATCTGACATAAGGATGAAAACCCTTGCTTATTTACATGGTCCATGTGAGTGATACATTTTTTCCCACCCTTTCAGTTTATGGATGTCTTTTCCTATGAGATGAGTCTCTTGAAGGCAGCATATTGTTGGAACTTTTTTTTATCTAGTCATTCAGTCTATGTCTTTTAATTGATGAGTTTAGGCCATTCACATTCAAGGTTATTATTGAAATATGATTTGTAATCCCAGTCATTTTGTTTTATTTTTGGTTTTCACCTTGATTTGATTTCTCCTTTGATTGGCCTGTACTTTAGTATAGTTTCTCTCTTTGCAGATTTTCATTGTTGGTTGTGATTTTCTCCTCATGGAATATTTTGTCAAGAATGCTGTGTACTGCAGGCTTTCTCACTGTAAATGCTTTCAACTTTTGTTCATCATGGAAGGTTTTGATTTCATCATCAAATCTGAAGCTTAGTTTTGCTAGATATAAGATTCTTGGTTGGTACCCATTTTATTTCAGAGCTCTGTGTAGTTGTGCCAGGATCTCCTGGCTTTAGGGTCTGGTTTGAAAAATCTGCTAACATCCAAATTGGTTTCTTCCTATATGTAATCTGATTTATCTCTCTGACAGCCTCTAAAATTCTATCCTTATTTTGTATACTAGGCTTCTCATTATAATGTGCCTTGGTGTATATCTGTTGTAATTTTGTTCATTTGGTGTCCTGTAAGCCTCTTGTATTTGATTTTCCAATTCATTTTTCATGTTTGGGAAACTTTCTGATATTATTTCATTGAAGAGATAGTTCATTCCTTTGGTATAAAACTCTATGCCTTTTTTATATCCTGAAAAATCTTAGGTTTGGTCTTTTGATGCTCTCCCATAATTATTGTATGTTCTGTTCATGGTTTCTTATCATCTTCATTGTGTGGTCAACTTTATTTTCAAAATATATATTTTGTGTTCATTATCTGAGGTTCTATCTTCCAAGTGATCTAATTTGTTGATCATGCTTTCTATTGAGTTTTTTTAAAATTTGGTTTATTGTTTCCTTCATTTCAAGAATTTCTAATTTTTTCCCCATAATCTCTAGCCCTTTCTTGAATTAATCTTTTGCTACCTGTATTTGCTCCCTTATCTCTTGGTTGGTGTGATCAATGGTTGCATTTATTTGCTCTCTTATCTCTCTGTGGGAGCGATTAATTGCTGCCTTTATTTGCTATCTTATCTCTTTGTTGGAGTGATCAGTTTTTGCCTGTACTTTGCTCACTTAAGTCATTTTTTAAATTTGTAGATCATTTTAATTATGTACATTTTGAATTCTTGCTCTGACATTTTATGAACTGTGCTGTCAATGGATTCTATTTTTGTAGTATCTTGGTTTGTTTGGGGCCCTTTTTCCTTTGTTTTTTCATGTTGATTATATGTCTTCCTTTCTTGCAATGCCAATCTGAGGTATTGTGGTTTCTATCCTGTAATCTTATAGTAACCCTACAGATTACTGTTACTTCACCTTGGAGTTCACTTCCATTCCCCAGCAGGTGTCCCCAGATGGATGTTACTGGTGGTGGTGGTAGTGAATATAACTCAAGATAGCAAGCAGGAGTGGCCCAAGATGGATGCAAATACTTACAGAGATAGGGCTGAAAGAGTGGGATTTACAATTGCTTTGGGTTGACTGATCAGAAATGGAGTGCTGTGGCATGCTGAGCTGTGGCAGGCTGATGCTTCCAGGCCTTTTCTGTTGTCCTAAAGTGGAGGCTACTACATGGGGAGGGCTATGGCAATAGCTGCAGTGTCCCAAGATGGATATGGGAAGAGAGCTACAATGTGGACCTCCACTCTGTGCAGGGGCAGTCCTGGGCTTTGGCTCTCACAAAGGCCTGCAGGGATGGTCCTATGCCTGACCATGGCCTGGCCTCCTGCACAGTCCCAGGGGGTGGGCCTGGCCTTGGGCTTGGGCTCCCATGGGTTGGCAGGGGCTGTGGTACAGAATGGAAGGGGCATTCCTGGGTCTGACTTAGGCCAGAGTTCTCACAGAGGTCCCTGGAGGCAGTCCTGGGCCTGAGTCTGTGTTCCCATGTGGGTGATTGGATTGGTGAAGGGCCTTGGTCTGGACTCTTGTGGGTCAGCAGGGACTGATGTGATACTGAGTGATTTCAACATGTGCTTATGACCAATATACAGGTCATTCAAAGATAAAAATAATAAAGATATTTCTATCAAAAATAATCATAAATAATATGATAAATGAAGTTTACCTAATAGACATCTACAAATTATTTTACCTCCAAAACCTAATTTACCTTCTTCACAGCAGTCATGGAACTTTCCAAAATAGACTATATTCTAGGTCACAATGTATAGTCTTAGGAAATACAGAAAAAATTGATATAATCCCCTGCATGCTATCAGACCATAATGAAATGAAACTAGAAATCAAGATCATAAAAATAATAGAAACCTTATAATCACATGGAGATTGAGCAATAGTTTTTAAAATAAAAAATGTATCATAGAATAAATGAGAGAAATAAACATAATTCTTAGAAAACAATGAGAATAGAGATATAACATATTAAAATCTTTGGTACAATGTAAAGGAAGTGCTAAGAGGAAAATTCATAGCATTCAGTGTCCACATTTAAAAAAAAGATCCTAAATAAATAAGCTTATGTTCCACCTCAAAACCTTATAAAACAAAGAACAAAATAATTTTATAATCAGTAGAAGAAAGGAAATAATTAAGATCAGAGCCAAAATTAATAAAGAATAAAAAATATATACAAATCAAGGCAGCAAAAAATTTGTTCTTTGAAAAGGTAAATAATATTGAGAAATCCTTTGCCAAACTAACCAAAAGACATTGAAGACCCAAATAAGCAAAATTAGAGATGAAATAAATACCTATCACTAAAGACATTTCTGAAGGATCATCAAAAACTATTTTGAAAATTCATACTCTAATAAACTGGAAAATCTGGAACACATGGACAAATTTCTAAACACATATGACCTTCACAAATGGAATCAGGAAGATATAGAGAACCTAAGCAGTCCAATATCAAATACTGAAATGGAAATTGCCATTAAAAGCCTATGCACAAGCCCAGGACCAATGTTTCTCAGCTGAGTTCTACAAGACCTTTAAAGAACACCAATCTTTTGCAAATTGTTACATGAAACTGAAAGGGAGGAAACTCTCAAATACATTTTATGAAGCTAGTATAACTTCAATACTAAAACCATATAAAGACATATCAAGGGAAAAAATTTATAGATCAATATTCCTAATGAACAAATGTGAATAAATTTATTGCAGCACAATTCACAATAGCTAAACTGTGGAACCAACCCAGATGCCCTCCAATAGATGATTGGATAAATAAACTGTGGTATATATACTCAAAGGAATATTACTCAGCAATAAAAACAGTAAAATCATGGCTTTTTCAGGTAAATGGATGGAGTTAGAGAATATCATGCTAAGCAAAGTAAGTCAATCCCAAAAAACCAAAGGCTGAATGTTTTCTCTGATAAGTGGATGCTAATTCATACAGGGGGGAGCATGAAATGAGTAGAGGAACTTTGGATTATCCAAAGGGAAGGGAGGGAAGGGGAGGGGGCATGGGGAAAGAAAAGATGATGGAATGAGATGGACATTATTACCCTAGGTACATGTATGATTACACAAATGGTGTGACCCTACTTGGTATATAATCAGATATGTGAAAAATTGTGCTCCAATTATGTACAATGAATCAAAGAGCATTCTACTGTCATGTATAACTGACTAAAACAAATAAATGTTTAAAAAATCAGCAAACTACATTCAAAAAAATCTAGAATTTAATACAGCTTGATAAAGTGGGTTTTGTTCAATGGTTGCAAGGTTAGTTCAGCATATGTAAATCAATAAATATAATTTATTATTTAAATAGAATTAAGGACAAAAATCATATGATCATAGATGTAGAATAGGCCTTTGATAAAATCCAGCACTCGTTTATGCTAAAAAGAACTGGAGAAAGTAGGGATACAAGAAACTTACCTTTACATTATAAATACTGTGTATTACAAACTCAAAGTCAACATCATACCAAATGGAGAAAAACTGAAAATATTTTCTCTAAAATCAGAAATAAGACTAAGCTGTCTACACTCATCATTTCCTTTTAATATAGTTCTACAAATCCTGACAGAGCAAACAAACAAAACAAAACAAACATACCTAATAGCATAAAAGTAAACAACCCAATCAATAAGTGAGAAAGAGAACTAAATAGACATCTTTCAAAAGAAGAAACAAATGGCCAAGAAATATATGAAAATGCTCAATATCTCTAGTGATTAAGGAAATGTGAATCAAACCTGCATTAAGATCTCATCTCACTCCTTTCAGAATGGCAATTATCAAGACTACAAATAATAATAAATACTGGTGAGAATATGAGGGAAATGTATACTGATACATTGTTGGTGGGACTGAAAATCAGTACAACCACTCTAAAAAGCAGTATGGATATTACTTAAAAGTCTTGGTATAGAACCAATATATAATCCAGCTATTCCACTCCTTGGTATTTGTCCAAAAGTATAAAAATCTGCATACTATAGTGATACAGCCTCTTTAATGATTATAAAGGAGCACAATTCTCAATAGCCAAATTATGAAATTATCCTTGATGTCCATCAATAGATAAATGGAGTAAAAATGTAATATATATATACCAAATGGAGTTTTATTCAGCCATAAAGGATGGAATTATGGCATTTTCTGGTAAATGAATAGAACTAGAGTACATTGTGCTAAGTGAAATAAGCCAAACTCAAAAAATCAAGTTTTAAATGTTTCATCTCATCTGTGGGACCTAGAACAAAATAGAGGAAAGAAAGTGAGGACTGAATATCATAAATATATAAGGAATACTAGTGAAATAGAAGAAGAAGATTGAGGGGTAGGTAGAAAGAATGGGAAAATAAAGGAAATATGGAATGAATTTAACAATATCACATTATGTGTATATATAAATATACCATAGTGAATTCTTCCTTTTATGTATCTAAAAACACCAATCAAAAATAAATAAATGAACAAAATGTAGATCATTATAATAGAGGAAGGAGAATAAGGGGAGGAAGGAGGAGAAGAAATTGGGGGGGATGGTGTTCTAAATAGAATGAATCAAATTCCATTCATGTATGATTTTGTCAAAATAAACCCAACTACTATGTAGAACTATAATGCTTTAGTAAATAAAAACACATAATATAATTACATCCTTAATAAATTAAAGAATAATGTAAACTCATTTATATATACTGAGAAACAAAAAAAAATCAGTTTAATGTGACTTTATTGTGGTACTTTATTGCATTGGCTGAAACTGAATTCTCAAAACCTTTCAGGTATGCCTCTATGAAATTCAGTCTAGCTAGAGATGTGCTTCATATTCTCTGCATAGTGAGACCATGATAGGAACTATCATGGACATGATGGTCTTATTGTAGAAGAAAAAAAAGTGACATTAAAAATATATGGTAGCAGCTCAGAAGGCTGAGGCAGTAGGATCAGGGGTTCAAAGCCAGCCTCAGCAAAAGCTAGGTGCTAAGCAACTCAATGAGACCCTGTCTAAAAATAAAAATAAAAAATAGGGCTGGGGTTTTGGCCCAATGGTTTAATGCCCCTAGGTTCAATCCTAAGTACCCACCCACCTAAAAATAGCCAAAAAACTACAGGGTTTTTCTTATTCCTTCTGCACAAAAAGGCACACAGAATTTCTACTCATATATTGGAAACAAATGAAGCAACATTGCTAAGACTTATGACAACAAAGTAAAATTAAGAAAAAAAAAACAAATCAAACCTGATCAACCTTCTAGATCAGGATCAAGAGAGATGTCACCAATTGGATGAGGTTCTTTCACTTATTTTGGGTAGAAATCATGAATAGGCAAAGCATGGCTCCATTAGTGTTAGCAGCTCTGTATTCTGAATGCTAGCAGCTTTCAGCTTAAAACTCTTTCAATTGATCTCAGCTGCCAGATCTGGCAGCCACTAGGAGATCTTGGGAGCTTTCTAGCAGAGATCTCTTGAACTCTTCCAGCAGCTGGAGCCAATATCTTCCAGAAGCTCTGTATTGCTCTCTCACTCCCTGCTATTCTCTGGATGTTAAGTGCTTTTAAGTTACCAGCCCTGGCTATTGGCCACATTTAGTGTCAGCACCCTTCATTGTCATGAGCTCTTTAGTGCAATCAGTGCAGCCTACTCTAATCAAGCTATTTTTTTTAAAGGCAGAATGTTCTCTCTGATATGTGGATGCTAACCCTCAACAAGGGAGGAGAATATTAGTTCATTGTACTATACAAAGGGGAATAAAGGAAAGGAAGAAGGGGTGGGAATAGAAAAGACAGCAGAATGAATTATACATATCTTTCCTATTTTTATGTATGAATACACAACCAACATAATTCCACATCACACAAAATCACAATAATGATGAAGCCAGAATTAGAGTAGTGTAGATAGGTAAATCAAGTCAAGTCAGATTAAGAACGCCAATTTGGGTCTGGGAAGTTGGAGAGATATTGGAATGCTAATGCCTTCAGAGCCCTTCCTCCACCCTTATCAGGATAAAACTGCTCCTGCTCCAACCTATTACTAAGGTAACCTGTCCCAAGGAGTTGTTAATTGTGCCCCTTCTTTCCCAAATCACTCTAACTGGGCCCTTCCCCATATTTGTGTGCTTTTTACCTTTTTGGACATCCCATCAAACATCCTAGGCCTAGTCACATAGGCAGGAAGTAGAGATAAGAGGAAGAGAGCAGAACAAAGGAAGCCTAGGACATATAAAAAGGTGAAGCACATGCACTTCTTAGGATACCCGGATACCAGCTATGGCCCCCTTCTTCTTCCCAGGAGAAGTCTGTGTTACTCCTCTTAAATAAACCCTTCTTAAATGCTTGCCTTGGTGTGCCTCTCTAATGTTCAAACTTCAACATGTGAAGGAGCAGAACTCATTACCAGTAACCGGTAGTATCAATGAGACCTGAAAAAGATTATACTTATTCTGTGTATGGATATGTCAAACTACACTCTACTGTCCTGTATATCTAGAAAGAACAAATAAATTTTAAAAATAAATAAAACAAAAAAAAGATAAAAATCACAAGTAAGCAAAATGAAAACTATCACAAAGATGCTTTATTAGGGCTTAGGCTGCAGTGTAAGCAGACACAATGCACAGAATAATCTGATAAAGGTATAGGAAAGATTACTTATGTAAACAACAACAACAAAAAAGACATGCTCATGCATGTGTATCATGTCCTGTCAGCTAACTGCAGACTTTCTGCTTAGACATGGGTAGGGGTGGGACTCCTTGGGGTCCAGTGTGTGGATATCTAAAGTGCTACAGAAGGGTGAAGTCATCCAGAGAGGTTGTGGGGTGTAGTTATCTGGGACTGATCCACAATCAATCTTAATATAGCCAAAGCAAAATTTTCTGAGTGGCCTCAAGGCATTTGGGGCAGCCACAGTTATAAAGATGGAATAAAGTAAAATAAAAAGTACTTCTTGGTGAGCATTAGATCTTTGTCTTCTGTCTCAAAGAAGAGTGAAAATATATTAAGAATCTAACTCAAGACTCTTCTCAATACCAAATACCTGTTTACTATTTCTCACAAATTGGCATTTGGTAGAAATAAAACTCTTGGTTGCTTTGGTGGTACTGATACCCTAACAATATTAAGTCTTCCAATTCATGAACATATGATGCCTTTCCAATTATTTCTGTATTCTTTAGTTTCTTTCAGCATAATTTTATAGTTTTCTTTGAATAATTCTTCACTATCCTTGGCTAGTTTATTTCTAAGTATTTTTATTCATTTTCATGTCATTGTAAATGGACTTGTTAAGTATCTTTTTAAATGGACTTGTTAAATATCTTTTTCTTATTAGCATTGTATAAAAATGCAACTGATTTTTGCATATTAATTTTATATTCTGCAACTTTTCTGAATTTGTTTATTGCTTCCAACAGGGAAGCATGAGCATGTGTATGTGCATGCATGCACACATATGTAACCAAAAGCTTGGTCCTTGTCCCCAATACCAATTAATGCCAATTTAATAATGAGAACATGGTTTTGAAAAAAAGGAAAAAGTTGTTTTATTGCTTTGCTAGCAAAGGAGAAACACAAGGAGACTCCTGTCCCTGAGGCTGTAATTCTCCTCATCAGGACGGGCAGGAGGGTTTCAAAGGAACTCTTCCAGGGTTACATTCCGGGTATTCTCTGGTAGGGAGTTCCAGGGGGTTAGGATTCACTTGTTAATTTGGAAGATATTCACTTCCTAGATCCTCAGCAGGCATCTCCTTCCTGTAGTGGGTGTGTTCAGGGCAATTAACTAGGGGAAGGAAAAGATAACACTGTCTCCCTGATCTTGTTAGGGAGGGGAGAGAGGAAAAGAGAGAGAAAAAAAATATGTTCTCTTAAAAAATAAGACTTAGAGCAAGGAGGCGCTTCAGAAGGTCAAAGGACCATTGTTACACATGTATGAGTGAAATCTTTAGGTGTTTCTACACAAAAGATCATGTTAACTGCTAACAGAAACAATTTGCTGCTGCTTTTCCAATTTTTATTTCTTTTATTTATTTTTCTTGCCTAATTTATTTGGTGAGACTCCATTATTATGTTGTATTGAAATGACAAAATCAGGCATCATTGTTTTCACCCTTGTTAGGTTAGCGAGGTGAACGCAAAATGCACAAACATGGCGAATGCCACAGTGGGCTGCAAGGAACGAAGCAGCAAGCAACCTGCATGTGCAAAGGAATGCAGAATGCACAAATATGGCCACCGCCACGGCCCACAGGGAACGAAGCAGCAAGCAGCCAGCATGCTCAAAGGAACAGCCAACCAGATGCTGATACGTAAGCAGTAATGGCGCCTCCTACCAAATCAGTGGACTTTTCCTGACTCATCCCAGAAGGACTCTGACCTCAGCAGGATCCCCTGACCAATCCCAGAGGACACAGGACTCTAAATGCCTCCTTTTCCTACCTCATAGCTCTTGTCTTCCTGCCTTAAGCCTTCCTTTTCTGAACTGGACCCTTTCAATTTTCTGTACTGCAGAACACGTGCGATTCTCCCGACCCGCTCTGTTGGACTGAGGAGATCGCCGGGAGCATACATCCCAATAAAGCCATTACCCAGCGGTTTAATCTTCCTCCTTTTGGTCATCTAGCTTTACAACTCTGATTTTAAAATAGAATGTTCCAATTATTCACTACTTATGATGTTCACTGTGGGTTTATCATAAATGACATCTTATTATGCTTTGGCAGTTTCCATCTATTCCTAATTTATTTAGTTTTTTTTTTAAATCTTGAAATGGTATTAAATTTTGTCAAATGCTTTTCTTGTATCAATTGAGATTGTAATTCTTTAACTTCATCCTGGTAATGTGCTATATTTTGCTGATTGATTTTTATATATTAAACTATCCTTGCATTTCAGGTCATTAAATATAGTGAATTTGAGATAATAGATAAGGTTTTTGCTCTTTTAAAATCTGTTCTCCTCACCATAGCTAGAGCATTTTATTGAACATCTGCATCTTGTCATATATCCCTCAATTGCTTACAAAATGAACCCATTATGAACCCATTTCTTAGTCTTTCCTGTACACACACATTTTAGGATGTAATTTTTGTTGTTGTTGTTGTTTTCTTGGTACCAGGGATTCAACCCAGGGGTGCTTTACTACTGAGCCACATCCACATCCCCAGCCCTTTTGATTTTTTATTTTGAGACACCATCTCACTAAGTTGCTTAGGGCCTAGCTGAATTCTGAGGCTGACCTCAAACTTGTGATCCTTTCCTCAGCCTCCTGCTGTCTATTTAATTCTATTAAACAAGGAGTTTATTCACCGATTTTTTGAATTTCAGTTGGTCCTATGACATGTTCTGGCCAATAGATTATAGAAATGACATGCCAGGTCTGAGTCTGCGTCTCAACAGCCCTCATGTGTTTCTGGTTCTTCTCTTGAGCCCTCAGGCTCTGACATGGGCTATCCTGCCAAGTGACAAAAAGAGTGTGGACTACAGCTCGGTTACTCAGCAGACCAGGCAGTGAGAGAAAGCCCAGGTAGGTAAAACTCACCCTCAGCTGATTAAAGATGCATGAAGCATTCCAATCATGACTAAAAAAGTAAAAGCAAACAAAAAACCAACTCAAACTAAATTGCAGACCTGAAGAATCATGAGGGAGTTGTTGTTTTAAAACACCAAATTTTAAGATTATTTCTCATGCGATATTAGCTATGTAATTCTTTCTCCTACTTAGACTTCTTCAACAGTTCTCCATTATTCTAAGGAGAAAGTCTATTTCCCTATAATAATTTACAGTAAAGATTTAATAAAGTACATTTGAGATAAATAAATAATAACTTTAATCAAATCTGCTTTAAATATTTTTACAATATAAGGCATTCAAAAGATGAGACTGAATGAAAAGCTATTTCTTTACCATATATAGATAATTCTAAGGAAAATAATACAAAAGGTTCTCAGGTAAACAAGCAAAAATCCTTCTTTGTATTCAGTAACTGAAATAATAATACAGCCTGTACCATTAATACTATGCAGCACATAAATCTATCTTATTAATATGGAGAATTTATCATTGGAAAAAAAATAATCTCAATGTTAAAAAGGCAGCTGGGCATTCAATCACACCTACATCCCCACACACAAGTTGTGTCAGTGAATTTCTAAATTTTCACAAAATTTCCAGCTTAAATGTTCTGGCTGAAAACATTTTCAACTTCTATAAACCAACAGTTACAAAACTTTCTGAGGAAAATTTACCAAAGAGCTTTGCTAGATCTGCCTTTTGCACTTATAGGTAGTAGTTATTGCTTTAATGTAAATAAATGAATAAATAAATAAATAAATATTCAATGTTCATTACTATGTTTATATAATTCACAGGATAGTAGATATAATTCTATTCTCCTTCCAACAAGGTACTTTAGACTTTTGATAATTTGGTCAACAGACAAAATCCAGTTGAACAACTCATTTAGATATTTAGAGCAACTGAAGCCAATAAAATTCAAAGATTAAAGAACTGATTAAACTTCTTTGTTTTATTCTTTTTTCTATATTTGTTACTTTTAGATAATTGCTTTATAATATTAAAAAACAGTAGCTTTCTTCATTCTCCATTCCAATTCAGCATTTCCAATCACAATGTAATATGTTATCAAAAGTTTACAGGTTATTTATGTATCTCTAAAATCTACCCTTTCATTGATACCAGTTTCTAATTTGACCCACGTGTTACAACCTGAGTATTAAAACAGCATTTGGAATTCAAACTTCAAGATACTAATTTGGTTGTCAGTTATATTTTCCATGTCTACTATTACTCCTGTTCTCATGGATGTCTATCCATACCCCTTCCTGTCTGCAACAAAGTCCTCATCTCCATCTTCACTCTTAATTTATTACATTTCCCTTTTTCTTGAGAAAATTAAAATAATTGAAAGAGAACTTCCACGTGCTTCTTCATCTCATCATCAAACCTACACAATCTGGGCCATACATTCTACTGCCACTCCTATTTCACTGTGTATTCATTTCCTGGGGCTGCTGTAATAAAGCATCTCAAACTGGATATCTTAAACAGAAATTGTCTCAAAATTCTGCAGACTAGAAGACCAAGATCAAGGTACCTTGTTTCTTAGGCTGGTTCCTTTTGGGACTCTATGGGAATATTTTCCATGTCTGTCTCCTGACTTCTGGTGGTTTTCTGGAAATTTGAGGCATTGCTGGGTTTGTAGATCCATTACCTTCATTTCCATCCTCAAGGTCACCTTGCATTCCTGTGTACCTAGCATGTCTCCGTTCCTAAATTTATCCTTTATATTAGGATACTGTTTGGATGAATGGCCATTCTAATAACCTCTTTTGAACTTGATCCTCTGTAAAGATATTTTTTACCAAATAAGGTCACATACAAGGGTACTTTGAGTTAGGATTATGACATGCTTTGGGGCGACCCAATTCAATCAACACTTTCATACATAATTTATATATTCCCTGTTCTATGACCAAACTCTAGGCATATGACTTGATCCCAAACCATCTCAACTACTCCAAACTTTCATGAGCTTTACATCAAGAAAACTCACCAGGTGATAATGGTGAGTTTCTGAGAATCTTTCCTCATGGATTTAGCAGGGAAAGAAGAAGGAAATGTGCCCAATAATTTCTCCATAACGAAGGTCTATTTTCCAAAGGAAAAGAGTTTACTAGTGCCTGATTCCACAGAAGGCAAAGTACATCCCTTTCAATCCAGACCCTTTTAGCCTTTCTGTCTCAACTAAAATGTAAAACGACACAAAACAAAACTAAGCATAGTGAACAGAGATCAAGGCCTCACAGAAAAAGATTGTCAATGTACAGCCAGTTAAGGTTTTTCAAACAGTTTTACCAATCTAGAAATGGTAATTTCTAGAGGTCACAGCCTTGAGACAATATAGAGATTGAATAGGAGAGTTCTCGAAGAATAGCCCTTCCCCATACATTACCACTGCACCTATAGGGCTCTAGTATATTAACAATGGATTACATCTAAAAGACCCACAAGACACAATCTCTCTCAAGAGGAGTGCAAAGGGAAACACAAAGTCAAAATAAAAGAAAAGAAACATGAAGGCATTAGAGGAGTTTAAAGCCTCTGACATCTACACCTACATCAAACACTAAATGCTGCCTAACTCTTGGCCAGATTAGTATAAAGCTTCAAATTAAAGGCCTGTTTAACCTCATTCATATTATCCAATACAACATATCTAGTTCTTAAAAATAAATTAATCCAATCCAGAGGGAAAAGAAAAACACCCTGAAAGACAAGGTAGCATCAGAATCATACTTAGATATAACACATATTAAAATTATGAAAGGTAATTAAGCACAATTATAATTAATATGTTAAGGTCTCTAAAGGAACAGGTAGGTAACATGCCTAAAGAATAAATAAGTAATGTCAACAAGGAAAATGGAAGTTCTAAGGAAGAACAAGAGGAAATTTTAGAAATAAAATAATGTTATAACTAATAGAAGAATGGATTTGATAGGCAGATCAACAAATTTGGCCGAGCTGAGGAAAATAAGCTTGAATATAGTTACATAAAAACATCCAAAACTGAAATACAAAGACAAAAATGAAAAAAGAAAAAAAATAAAAATAGAAGATCTAACAACAGTGGGGCAAATTCAAAGCATAATATGAAGGTAACTGGAAATGCCAAAGGAGAAGAAAAAGAATGAGGGGGAATAAAGTATAAAGTGATGATGTCTGACCACTTCCTAAAATTTGGGACATTCACTCAACCACAGATCCCACTCAGTGAGCACCAGGTAAGATAAATTAAAACAAACAAATAAGATAGGTGGAGTATATTAAAATATAATACCTAAATGATACCAAAAGATAAAGAAAAAAAATTGAGGAAAAAATAGCCAGAATAGAAACATCTTACTTATAGAAATAAAAGAATGTAATTAGAGCAGAATTCTTGTCAGAAATTTGTGTGTGTGTGTGTGTGTGTGTTTGTGTGAGAATCTTTTTCATTGATCTTAAAATATATAATCATGCCAGTAAAGAAATAAAAATATTGCTATTTAAAAAGTTAAAGAATGATGTATTAATACTTTTTAATTGCATAATTGTTCATTAATTTTTAATCAGTTCATAATAAGTTTAGATAATTGATTTCATTGTGTTTCACAATACATAAACTAACGTAATTTAACCTGTTTAAATTCCTAGTACCTTGCCTTTCCTTTGAACACCTTTCTTTCTCCCTCCCTCTGAACACCTTCCTTTATATTACTGGTCTCCCTTCTATTTTCATGAGGTATCTATCTTTCTTTCCTTTTTTCCTTTTTTCTCTATTATTCACACATGAGAGAAAATATATTACCCTTGATATTCTGAGTCTTTTTATTTTACTTAACATGCTTTTCTTCAGTTCTCTGTTTTTCTGAAAATGACATAATTTCATTCTTTTTATGGCTGAATAAAACTCTGTTGTGTATATATACCACATTTTCTTTATCCATTCATCTTTTGATTGTCAAAAATCTTAGAGAATGGAATAAAATATTTAATGTTGAAAGAAAAAGCCACGCTAAAATTCTATATTCAGAGAAATGCCTGTCAAGTGTGGAGGAAAAATAAAGATGTTCTCAGATAAATATAAACTGCATCAAAATGTAAAAAAACAAAAATTTTTTACACAGAAGGAATATGATATTGCTAGAAACTTGTATCTACTTAAAGAAAGAAGGAAGAGCAGAGAAGGAAAAAAGATAAAATGAAGTCATTCTTATTTCTTATTTTTAACTGACCTAAAAGATATAATTTGTTTAAAATAAGATTAGTAACAATGCAGTAGGTAATCAAAATTGCTTATGTATAAGTTAAATAAATGACAGCAATTTTACAAGGGATTAGAAGAAGGAATTGTTTATAAGATAACTACACTTCATGTGAAGTGGTATAATGTTATTTGAAGGTAGAGTTACTGTAAAATGCATATTTTGTGGTGCTAGAGTTAGCACCTCACAAAAATCATAAATAGAACTATAATTGATATGAAAAAAGGAATTAAAGTGGAATTATATAAAATACCTAATTAAAACCAGATAAGGTATAAAAAGAAGGGAGATAACAAGTAGAAACCAGTTACAAATATGCAGGCATGGAAACAAATATATTAGTAATTGATTTAAATTTGAAATAGTCTGAATTTATCAATTAAAAAGCAGATGATCTGAATGGATTTAAAGAAAAAACAACAGGAGAACAATTGTAGATTATTTACAAGAAAATCACTTATATGTAAAAGCAAAAGGATAAAAAGAAAAGTATAATTTGCACTACAAAAATAAAAAGTACTAGGATGATAATAATTCATAGCAAACAGAAGATATGGACAAATCTTACATAATGATAAAAGGGTCAATTTTCCAATGATACCTAATATCCTACATATGTATCTTAATAAAACAACATCAAAATACATGAGGCAAAAAATGACAGAACAGAAAAAAGAATAGAAAAATCCACCTATTATAGTTTGTGGATTTTAGTAAAATAAAAAATAAAATATAAACAAACAAACAAACAAATAGATAAATAGATAAATAAATAAAACAGAAAAAGGTCTGGGGATGTGGTACAGTGGTTAAGCTCCCCTGGGTTTAATCCTCAGTACAAAAAAAAAAAAAAGACATACAACATGCAGCATATGTTAGCCATGAACAATCTAAGCGTTGTCTCTATACATCAGATAATCTATGATTTAGAAAAAGTACTCACATGAAATTTTTAAAATATTTGAAGCAAATGAAAGTTAAAATTAAATAAAATTGATTAAAATAATTAATCAAAATTTTGTGGGTACAGTTGAATCAGGGCTCAGAGAGAATTTTTTAAAGAAAAGATGATGATCTAAAATTACTAGAATTCTATCTCTAGAAACCGGAGAAAGAAAAGCAATGCAAGCTTAAGCAAGAAGAAAAAACAATAAACATTAAAAATTATTTTTTAAAAAAGGATGAAACTGAAACAGACAAAAAAAATAGATAAATAAGCCAAACTAAAACTGATTATTTTTTAAAGATCATCACAATAAAACAAATAAACAAAACCTCTGAGTAGGGGAAGTGGGGAATGGAGAGAGAGAGAAAAAGAGAAAAAGTGAAGGACACAAATTACTAATATCAGAAATACAACACTCTTATTTTGTGCTATCAGGTCAATATTATCCTAAGACTGAAACTAGATAGACAGTTTTGAAAGAAAAATTATAAAAGTCATTGCTATGTTTTGCATATTAGGTGTTCCCCAAAAGCTCCTGTGTTCATGCAGTTTTCAGAGATAAAATGATGAGTTTGTGAGAGCTGTAACCTAATCAGTCTATCCTAGTTTGAATGGACTAACTAGGTGTAACTATAGACAGGTGGGGTGCAGCTGGAAGAGGGAGTCACTGAGAGTGTGCCCTGGAAGGGTTCATCTTCCCTGCAGCCTCTTTTCCTGTGGAACCCACCCCTGGCCCCTCCTCTCTGTCTGCCAGGAGCAGAGCAAATTCCCTTCACCATGCCCAGAGCTATGGAGTTGGTTGACCATAAACTAAATCTCTCAAACTGTGAGCCAAAATAAAATTTTTCACTTCTACATTGTTCTTGTCAGATATTTTGGTCACAGTGACAAAAAGCTGACTAACACCATCATCAAAAACAGAAGAGAATTTATAAAAGACAAGAACAGCCTAAGAAGACATGATAGGTAAATAAATCTACCTTGGAACAACATTTATTCTATTACTTATTCCATGTTCCAAAGAACATTAGGTAGAAACTGAGCAATGTAAACTAGCATGTAGACTTAAGATAATATTGTTTCAAGACTGATTGACTGATTGTGTTAAATGCATCATGTTACCACAACATATTAACAATAGGAGAAACTGGATTTGATACACAGGAACTCTACTAAAAATTTAATCCTATTCTATATTTAAAAGTGTAGGGGATTGAACTCAGGGGTATTTGACCACTGAGCGACATTCCCAGCCCTATTTTGTATTTTATTTAGAGACAGAGTCTCACTGAATCACTTAGTACCTTGCTTTTGTTGAGTCTGGCTTTGAACTACTGATTCTCCTGTCTCAGCCTCCCAAGCCCGCAAAAGCACGGTTTCCAAAAAACACACTTTGCATTCACTACTTCCATCTGGTTGTGGTAGCCTAAGCCTGTAATTCTAGAAACTTGGAAGGCTTGCCGCAGCAACTTAGGGAGACTCTGTACCAAAAATAAAATATAAAATTGACTGGTGACATAACTCAGCAGTAGAACACCCTTTGGTTTAATCCCTATGGCCCACCACCCCCTACACACACACAAAATGAAATCCACTATCTCCTCTTATTCACACCATCTTGCTGATAAAACTCAACATGAATGTGATCACTGTTCACTTTCCAATTACTGTTACTCTTTTCTATTTATATCCTTTCAAATCAAGGTTTTACAGTCTTGTTTGCATAAAATTATCCTTTAAGGACACAAACAATTCATCTGTTGTATTACTGAGGAAATGAGCCCAGTGACTGATGACTTAAAAAATCTTGGGGACTCATTCAAATACATCCTACAGTTATGATCTTGCTGCTATCTTCTGGAAATATCTTCAATATATTTCATGTGCTTTTCAAAGTTCAAACTGTATTCTGACTTTCCATTCTCTAAAGCCTTATGCCTTCCTATTGTCCCACTCACAGTATAGATCCTAACTATACTGAATTCTTTAAGCTCCTTGAACTCAGCACCTTTCTCATCTCTAGATCTTTTGCTCATAAGTGGGATAACCCCTATATTCCTCCAGGTTCCTTCACTGAGCTAAATTAAATAAAAATGAGATTTATATAGCCTATCTGTGTGTTCCATAGCACCATGTTCTAGATAATCATGATGTGGCTAATTGTTTATATTAGCCATCACAGAATGTGCTCATTAATAAAATATCACATCAAAAGTTAAACTAAGTATAGGGCTTAACACATGATAACATTTCTATACTTAAAAAAATGTATAAACTAGTCATTTAAAAGTCACTAGGATCTCTATTTTGTTACTCGTATGTTTGAATTGTATTTTATTTTGTATATGTATGCATCATGAATACTCACAATACATGCTTAACAAGTATTTGCTGAACAAATCAAATGTTGTACCTAGATAGAACCTGTGTAAACTTTCTGCAACATAGATTCTTAAACATTGAATTTCATCCTTTTTCCTGTAATTTAAATGACATTGAATTCCACCTTGATTCTAAACTAATGAATGGATTCATGTATGTACAATCACAGAAAATGTTGCTTCGCTTAGTTCCATCACTAACTTACTAACTTCCTTGTTGGTTGGAGAAGTATACCTTTGATGGCTTAGTTTCCTTGCCAAAGTTTTATTTCAATGATGCTGCTCTTGACACTGCTTTAAGTAAAAAAAATGTTACTATACTACTTCATAGATATTCAGAACCTTTCATGCTTTGGATGAAGAGGTCTGATTGAAAATCAGATACAGACACATATGGAGAATTCTAAGTTCCCAGTCGCCTTGAAGTTAAGTGGAGTGGGCACTTGATTATTATGAAGGCTAGAATTGGATTGAAGAATCATACTTAAAGGTGTAATAGAGCTCAGAAAGTGCCAGACCTCAGAAGTACCTGGTCCTTGATTGTAGCAGCTGGAAGTGATTTAACAAGCACTTGAGGTGACAGAATCAAATGCTTTGATGAATGAGCTGTTTCAATATAGTAAATTATTTTGCTCTTTAAAAATCAGAATTAAATAGTTTATTTTTGGGGGAGAAGGGGAGGAGACCTAATAGAAGGGCACACATTCACGTACAAACAAATGGGAACTTGAATCAAAGATACATGAACATATTTTTCTTTGGCCTACTACAGAGAGTTTAATATGTGAAGACCTTATATGTTCCTGTATTACATAAAAGAAATCACATTTTAGTAATTATGTAATTGCAGCATTTGTTACAGATTATTTTTAAGTAAACAGCAAGGACTGGTATTGTAAAGAATGTGATATAGCTTAAAACTTGCAGATATTAAATAATTTATTTTATTCAGTGTATTAATTAATCCATTTCCTTCATTCTTATCTTTAATCCAGAGATCAAATAGGATTATTTATTTAAATTTTTCAGTCTTTTTTTGTATGTTAATTGAGCATTATTCATTTTCTAGGTAGTTACAATTTGTCACAATGAACAGAGTAAGAGTCCTTGCTTTTCAAGAAAATTATTATGTTCCTGGCATGGTGGCACATGCCTGTAATCCCAACATCTCCACAGGCTGAGGCAGGAGGATCACAAATTCAAAGCCAGTCTCAGCAATGTAACAAGGCCTTAACCAACATAGTGAGACCCTGTCTCAAAATAAAAAAAAAAAAAAAAAGGGCTGAGGATGTTTCTCAGTGGTTAAGCACTCCTTGGTTCAATCTCTGGTTAAAAAAAAACAATTATTGTGTATAGGTGTCAGGCGGTTTAAATGAGCATCTCCCCATTATAAAAAACTCTTTCTGGAGTATAACCTGCTGTTAAAATTTCTTTATTTTACTTGAAAACTTTACTAAATTTTGAGGACTATATTATTTCTTGATCTGGCTTGTTTTACAATATCTGAGTCCATGCTTTAGTATCTTTACTTATGTGTCCTAATGTAATGAAATAAAAACTATTAAAGTTCCCAAACAACTAATCTCTTCTGTATGTGTATGTGCATACACATAAGATGATACAATTGAAAAATATGTGATTCAAATAGATAAAATCAGCTTTTGTCTTATTGTTATAAAATATCCTGACAATAGAATTTTCCCCTTATTGTCAAAAACACCAAAATTTTTGAAACATAAACAAAAAACAATTTTTGACAGATCAATCTTTGTTAAATACTTTGAATAATATTAATAAAGAATTCTAAAAGATACATTTTAAATAAAAGTTGCCCAATTAATTTTAATCTGAACCTATAAAATTAAAAATTGAAGTGATTATCCAGGAACATTAGGTGATCCCAAACTAAACAAAAACAACAAACAACCACATTTTTAAAAAGAAATACAAAGGTAAGGAGGTTTTGGATAGTGCTTGGGTTAATCCATTATACTTTTTATTTTGATTAAATCAATTGAATCTACACGTGTATTTGTCCAATAAAAGAAGTTACATTTATTCTTCATTTACTATATTTCATTTACTTTATTCTTCATTTTTAATTTTAATAATGCTATGTATAAATTTGGCTAAGTTTTCATTTTTATTTTCAAATTATGAATCTTCTGAAGAGGTGTTGCAAATTTAATGTGAATTTACTTTTACTTGCACTCATTTATCATGTAATACATAACCCAGAGTTTCACACCTTGTTATGTTTACAGTGCTTTTAATCAAGTAAATGAAATCAATATATGTTCTAAAAATAATGATCTCTACTCCTGGGGAAAAAATGAAATCAAAGCTTAGCTATTTTTTATCACACTCCACCACATATATTTTTGTTGTAGTATATATGTAATTCAACATTAATTTCTATAGTTTTTTTACATGTATGCCTTTCTCACTCAATTTTAAGCTGTCTTCAAGAAGTTTCAAATTCCTTTTATCTCTTTGAATGTATCACATCAACCAAATTAATATGCAAAGTAAACCATCAAAATACAGTCTGTTCTCCTTCTCAGTGGTCTCAACATCCATGGATTCAACCACCAAAGGACTGAATATATTTTCAATTGCACTGAACATCCTAGACATTTTTCTTATCATGGTTTTCTAAAAACTACATAAACTATTTACATTGTATTAGATACTGTAAATAATTTAGAGATTATTAGATTTAATAAATATGAAAGGATGCATGTAAGTTATATATAAAGATTATGGAATTTTATTTATAACGCTTGAACATCCATGCAGTTTAGTTTCCACAGAGGGTATTAGTACCTCACCTCCCACACAGATATTAAAAATTGATTGTATATCTGCTAAATTCACGAATAAAAATCTAAAATTTAAAATATAATCTAGATATGCATTTATTAGCCATTATACTTAAATAAATTAAATTTTCAGAAATAACAAGATTATGTTTTATAAAGTTTTATCAATTATTTCCATGAGAAATTTAAATGAGAAAATTCAAAATTTTTCTTACAATTTTATTTATACATCATAATTTTATGATGATAAATTCAAACTTTGGTTATAAATTCCTAGATATGAAGCTTAAAATTTTAGAGTCAAGTTTAGCATTTTCTTTATATTCTCTTCCTATAATTTTAATATAATTTTTCACAAGTAAAGAAATATTTGCCTTCTGATTTGTTACCATTTATTTTTGCATATTAAATGATTTTATGTACTGGGTCTAATTTAGTGGCAATTCATTAGTTATGGATTCACTCAATCTGTTTTTATATAGTCCATTATAGAAGTGTGTTCTATCCTAGGTGGCACTTCTCTATTTCAAAATAATCCTAGATATTCTCAACTTAATTCTTAATAAACTTCTTAAGCATTTTGTGCTTGTTGAAATTATTTTAAACATATACTTATCATCATTCATCTGTTCATCAACAGATGAATGGATAAAGAAAATATGGTATATATACAGAATGAAGGATTACTCAGCCATAAAAAAGAATGACTATGTGACTATGACATTGGCTGGTAAATGAGTAGATCTGGATACTATCATCCTGTATGAAATAAGCCAGTCCCAAATAGCCAAAGGTGGAATATTTTCTCTGATATGTTGAAGTTAACCCACAATAAGGGGATGGGGGAAGAATAGAAGTTCAGTGGAATAGACAAAGAGAAATGAAGGGAAGGAAGGAAGAATGGGGTAAGAAAAGAGTGAAAATGATTCTGAAATCACACACACACACGTATGTGAACATACCACAGCAAATCTCACCGTCATGTACATCCATAAGAAATTAATATTAAAAAATAACAATGGGTAAATGGTATAAAGATCCATAGAGTAGAGAGAAGGGAGCATAAGGTTGGAAGAGGGGAGGGGAAGCAGAGGTACTGGGGATTGAATTAGTACAAGATATTTCATGATTTTATGATTATGTCAAAATGAATTCTACCATCATACATGGCTACAAAGAGCCAATAAAAATATGGCTGTAAGATTTATGAACAGATATCAGGTGTGAAGATATTTATCAGATGATCCATACCTCAAATTATGAAGTATAGCATACTCCTAGAGAGGTAATCATACTATTTATTCATGCCCTACTAATTTTTTCATTAATATATTATTCATTGCACTAATTTAATGAGTAGCATTAGATGACAAAAACTTTAAAGACAAAGTAAATGCTCCTAATGACCTCTTTGATATCTCTCCTCTTTTTCTTTCTTGCTATCCGGATCTCAGTTGGGGAATGGTCTGTGCATCAATGTGTATGTTGTAGTCATTTGTCTCCCCAGATACTCTTGCAACTAGGAACATCTACTACTTTATATCCTGATAAAGTTAGAGATTCTGCTGGCCCATATTTTACCCTTTCTTCCAGTGACCTCCCTTTTTCTGTATAAAATGTACATATTGTACCCACAGCTTCAGTAGAAATCTTTCAACAAGGATGAGGAGGATTGCCAAACATTAATATCAACAAATAGGAATTGTAGAACAAATGTAGCTTTTTTTTCAGCACTGGAAGCACAGTATCAGCTGATTTAAAGAAACCCTTGTTATCATTAAATTGGCTAAAAGAAAAACAGAGATCAGTTCAATTTAACAAACAACTAATCAAGAAAAAATTTCTAGAACCAGACAGGATTCCAGACCAAAGGTTCAGAACACCCCTCTTCATCACAAGTATGGATTGTGTTGATAGCCAGAGAAAAGGAAGTGAAATGGCCTGATCGGTGGCAGGGGCATGTGCCTCATATGTGCACATTTTGGCTCTTTTCAGCAGCTGAAAGCCTGGAAGTAAGTTCAGCTGTTATGACAGACTGAGATTCATTTGCTTGTTTACGGGAGTATAGTTTTACATTAGTTTCCAACAAGTTTACACATCAAGCTATGTTACAATGCAATATACTAAGGCCAATTTGTACTAAATTTGTTGCTCAAGTAGGGAGGCTGGTTTAGGCCACATTAATTTTGATTCAACACTTAAGTAACTCTAGTCAGGTTCCTGTCACATAGACTTAATGCTATTCTGAACATGTTTAAATAACATTTAAGAATGCTCATTCACTACAATAAAATTAGGCAGCGGCAGCATTCAAAACATCCTTCATAAGTTTGTTGTTTATATTAGCTTTTTTTTTTTTTTTTTCCGATTTTCTTTGGTACAGGGGATTGAACACAGGGAGTTTAACAAATGAGCAGCAACTCTGGTCCTTTTTTGTTTTGAGACAAGGTGTTGCTACAATACGTAGGGCCTTGTTAAATTGCTGAGGCTGACTTTGAAGTTGCAAATCTCCTGCCTCAGCTTCCCAAGTCTTTGGGATTACAGGCATGTGCCACCACCATGCCTGGCTTATATTAGTTTTTAATTGATTTTTTTTTTTTTTTAATTTAGAGGTTGGTTCTCAAATGTCTGGCTCTTACCATTTAGTCCAACCATATTCCTCAGCCTCAAATGTTGGCAATTTTGATGCTTAAAAAAAAAAAAAAAAAAGGAGCCGGGTGTGGTGGTGCACACCTGTAATCCTAGCACTTAGGGAGGCTGAGGCAGGAGAATCGTGAGTTCAAAGCCAGCCTCAGCAATGGCGAGGCGCTAAGCAACTCAGTGAGACCCTGTCTCTACATAAAACACAAAATAGGGCTGGGGATGTGGCTCAGTGGTCAAGTGCCCCTGAGTTCAATCTC
>PVHX01015149.1:0-47837 GCA_004024805.1 Geosciurus inauris
GGCCTCCAAGGGCAGGGCTAAGGGGAGACCTGGGGCAGGATGTGGAGCCAGCTACAGCAGAGGGTGGGGCTTCAGTCGGGTGGGAGGGGCTGTAATGGGCAGGACCGGCTGAGGTGGGTCTGGGTGAGGGGACAGCGCTGCTGCGGGGAGGGCAGGGCTGTGTGTGACGTTAGGGGTGAGGCTGGGCTGAGCAGGGGCGGTGTCAAAGGGAGGGGTCTCCTCACTGCGGAGGGGAGTGGGGACTGCAGCGTCCAGCGGCAGAGAGCGGCTGTTGCCTGAGCTGCAGTGGAGGGGTGGGGCGGGGCTTCGTGTCTCAGTAACTCGAGTGGTCTTCTAGATTTCAAGGTCTAGCGTCTCCTCAGCCTGGCACTTGCTTGTCTTTCACAAGCCTTTCGGTTTACTCCTCATAACACCGCTGCCTAGCCCTGGAGGTTGCATCTTGGTCCTGCCGGCATGCCTGGCCGCAGGTGCCCGCTACAGGGAGGTGACACGGAAAGTGAAATACCCAGCTGCCGCCGCAATGTTTTCCCTTTAGCACTGTCCTCATCTGCAGTTTCTTGTGTGTGGATTATTTGATACTCGCTTCTCCAACTTCCCTAAGCTGGCAGGTAGCATAACTGTTTTGCTCACCTTGTGTCCCTTGCAGTTGCCCCCAACTTTTTATCGAGTTGGGAAGTTTAAAGGCCATAATGCTAAAATATATTGTGGGGTGTGGAGATTGTCTTTAGACAGCTTGAGGATTTGCTTTAGAAGTTATTGACCTTGCCACTTAACTGGTATAACGCTGTAGTCTGGTGGAGGTGGGACTGAAGTCCCTTCTTTGAATTCTCTGTCTGTACTCTACCTCTTCTATTTCTCAGCCTGAAAGTAACTCTCCCCAGCTTCCCACTTCTTATTTCTTTTTTTTTTTTTTTTTTGGTTCTGGGGATTGAACTCAGGGGTACCTCGACCACTGAGCCACATCCCCAGCCCTATTTTGTGTTTTTATGTAGAGACAGGGTCTCACTGAGTTGCTTAGCGCCTCGCTGTTGCTGAGGCTGGCTTTGAACTCGCGATTCTCCTGTCTCAGCCTCCCTAAGTGCTGGGATTACAGGCTTGAGCCACCGCGCCCGGCTCCACTTCTTATTTCTTACTAATTTTTTATTATGGAAAATTTCAAACACACAGATAGGGTAGTACAAGTACTTCATGTATCCATCCCCAGGTTTTCTAATTAGGGACACTTGGCAACTGGTGTCTGCCTTGGACTTTAACTCCTTTCTCTCCAGGGATGATTTTACAACATTCCAGACATCACATCACTTACCCTTAAACTTGCCAGTCACGTTTCTGACAGCTCTCAGGATGCACCACTTTTCATCCTGTTCCATTATTAGAAGCTCAGAAAAGTTTGTACCGAAGCCTGCCACTTCACAGATCTTTTGTCCCTATTCATATACCCTCCAGATTGTCTTTAGAATCACTCTCAGGCCGAGGGCATTTATGCATTGTGGGTACCACTCATTTCATCTTCACAGTCTGGGAATGGGGTAATGCTGACAGCAGTGGCGACATCTTCAGGTTGTCGCCAGGCTTTCAGGCTGGGGTGTGGCTCGGTGCTGGAGCCCTTGTCTCATGTACTCAAGACAAGGACTCAATCCCTAGCATTGCCAAAGAAAAGGAAAAAAACATACACATAATTACATTTAGGATTTCTTATTTAAACCTTTTGCTCGTAAAACCACACAATGATAATGTCCCTGCTGGTGGGTGAATGGAGAAATAGAGGTGTTGAGGGTCATGAAAAAAAAGAACAGGTGATTTTGTGTCTGAATGGGAAAAATGATGCTTATGTGGACCCCTCCGTGAAATCACTCAGGTCCAAGAGACTGGCTCAGGGCTTGGTGTTAGAATGAGCCTTCTTGCTTGCTTGTTGTGTGGGGTTTTGTTTGTTTGTATGTGTGTTTTTGGTTTTTGTACTGGGAATTGAACTCAGGGGCACTTTACTACTGAGGCAGGGTCTCGCTCAATTGCTGAAGGTCTCACTGAATTGCTGAGGCAGGCCTCAAACTGGTGATCCTTCTGCCTCAGCCTCCCCAGTTGCTGGGAGCTTGCTTTTTGGTGCTGGGGATTGAGCCCAAGGCCTTGTGCATGCTCTGCACTCCATGCTCCTGCTTTCTGAGAGGGTATAAGTATCACTGGCTCAGGCCTCCTACCCAGTCTCTGGATTTGTCATGTGCTCAGTGTCTGTACTCATGTGTCCAAACGCCCCTGACCTTACGGACTGAGCTTACCTGCTCCTCAGGCTTCCTTGTCTCTGTTGAAAACCCTATGCCAAGACCAGCCACCTGGAAGATGTACCTGGTCTCTTGACATTTGTGAAGACCATTGAAAAGTCCTGCGGTGGCTCTAGGTGCACAGGGTCATGACCTGTCCTTTCCAGTCTCCACTTCTGCTTGTCCAGTCTGCCCAGACAGCTCTCCCTCTCCTTACCTTTCTAACCTACTCTACTCGGCCACACTGCCTTCCTTTTGCTGCCCTCTGTGCTTGCAGTTCCCATGTTCCAGTATCGATGTGTGGTGTGGCGCGATCCTCCCTCCCGTCACCAGGGCAGTCTCTTCCCAGCCACACCACCTGATTATGGTCCCGGTTGCTCTACAGTCCCACTTCCTCTCTTGTGGTCCTTTTCCATGCCCCGGCAGGTACCTGCAAACACCACATACATCACTCGTGCACTCTTTGTTCTGCATGGGTTGTTTCCTGGGGCTGAAGTGCACATTTCCTGAAAACGGACTTTGTTGCTTGCTGTTGTGTCCCTACCACCCAGCAGCGTCTGGCAGCCAGCAGGCATGCACAGAGCTTCCTCAGTAAGACAGACGGTATGTCTTCAGTCAGGGTGCAGGCACCTGGACTGTAGTCAGTGACCTCCACTCGAATCCAGGCTCCACCTCTTCCAGATGTGGGAGTGCGGGTGAGTGCCTGAAGGCTTTGGGGAAGCTCTCCTTCCCCTCAAGGGACTGTGGCAAGGACTTGCTGGGCACAGGGTCGGCACTCAGCAGGCACAGAGGTGGTGTGCTGCTGAAACAGGGAGCAAGAGCACTTTTCTAGAAGAAGGGGACTCCCAGCGAGAGGATGCAGGCACCCAGAGGCCTGGCCCGCCCCCACCGCCTGTAGTGTGGACCTTGGTATCATGGATGGCTCATGGGTATTTCTTTGGCTTTGGTTAGAAATCATCTTTACTGTTTCAGTCAGGGGGTCCTCAGAGCAGCCTACTGAAGTCGTGATGTGCGGTCAGATGCACCCCAGGGCTGTGTAGTGAGTCTGGACAGGTGTTCACATCGTAAGTGCAACGCCACATTCTGAGAGCCTGCCACACTGCAGCTGCGCCCCCTCTCTCCCTGCCTGCGTGTGAGTCCTGCCTGTGCTTGCATTCCCCACCAGCAGAATCTTCCAGAATGTGCTCATTTCTTCTGGCCTCACTTGCTCAGCGTGTGCTTTTGAGCTTTGTGCAGGCTGTGGGTCTTGTGATCGCTTCCTTCGTGTCGAGTCGCAGAGCCTCACAGTGCGTTCATACATGGGTGCAGGGGTCTAGCTCAGTTCTGGAGCTGATGAGCTCTGAGGACAGGTGTTTTGTGGATATGGGTTCCATTATGGCTGATGGGGCATCTCCAGGGAGAACTACTGCCCTGGGAGTGGATGTGTGTAACTGGACCAGCAGGTACTGAGCGCTCCTCCAGGGCCGTTTCCCGGGAGTGGGTGTTGCACCTTTGCCCCTAGTACTCAGTGAGTGCCATGCTCTTTGCTGGCTTTTGATATGCCTTTCCCTGAAGACTGTGGGTGTCTTTCCATGTGCCTGTTGGCCATTTGTTCATCTTTTGTGAACCATCTCTGTGCATTTTCTACCCGTGGTGGACTCCAGGCTGCTCCGTGAGTGTGGAGCACTAGAGGCTGGGCAGACATGTGGCTGCTTGTCTTGCTGCCACCTGTGGATTTCCAAAGAGGTTTTATTCAGGGGTTCACGTCAGTCTTAATTCAAGCATTCTATGGTTTTTTGCCCTTGTAACTCATAGGTGGAAATAATAGAAGCATTTGTTAGCATGCACAAGGCCCCAGGTTGATCCCCAGCGCCATGCATGTGTGAGACACTGGGTTCAATCCTTAGCACTACATAAAAAAAAAATACATAAATAAAATAAAGGTTTTAAAAAAAAAGAAAAAAGAATGACATTGTGAGACGGGCGCAGTGGCACACACCTATAATCCCAGCACTTTGGGAGGCTAAGACAGGAGGATCGCAAGTTCAAAGCCAGCCTCAGCAGTGACGAGGCACTAAGCACCTCAGTGAGATCCTGTCTCTAAATAAAACACAAAATAGGGCTGGGGATGTGACTCAGTGGTTGAGTACCCCGAGTTCAAAAAAAAAGAAAAAAAAGAATGACGTTGTGGAATAGGACATCTTAGTATTTGGGGGCCAGTGGCTACTTTGACACTCTGGCAGAAACCAAACTCTTAAAAATCATGAGTTTATTTTATTGCATTGGAAAATTTTCCCTCAGTCCCTTTCAGAGTTACGTGTGTGTGTGTGTTGTTTTCATGTACAATATAATTGCTGTTCCCTGATGGTAATTGAAATGTTTAAATTGTGCTATTAAATAACAAAAAAAATTCCAAAATAAATTTCAGTGATCAGGCTGCTGCTGTTAGGCTGGAATAAAGACTTGAAATGGTGTGGTGGTCTTCAACTTGCCAACACTGTGTCATCTTTACTTTTGATAGTCATTTGATTTTTTCCCCCCTTTGGTACTGGGAATTGAACCCAAGGCTGCTTAACCACTGAGCCACATCCCCATCCCTTTTTAAAATTTTTTCTGTTGAGACAGGTTCTCGCTAGGATGCTTACATCCTTGATAAGTTGCTGACACTGGCTTCAAACCTGAAATCAGCCTCAACCACTAGGGTTATAGGCATGCACCAGCACAACTGGTAATAGTCATTTGCTTTTGTTGTTTTTTTTTTTTTTTTTTTTTTGGCACCAAGGACTGAACTCAGGGGCACTCGACCACTGAGCCACATCCCCAGCCCTATTTTGTGTTTTATGTAGAGACAAGGTCTCACTGAGTTGCTTAGTGCCTCGCCATTGCTGAGGCTGGCTTTGAACTCGCGATCCTCCTGTCTCAGCCTCCCTAAGTGCTGGGATTACAAGCGTGAGCCACCGCGCCCGGCTAGTCATTTGCTTTTTAAACTTTTTAAAATTCTAATTAGTTACACATGACAGTAGAATGCATTTTGACACATCATAAATGGAGTATAACTTCTCCTCCTTCTGGTTGCACGTTATGTAGAGCCACACCAGTTGTGTAATCATATATGCACATCGAGTCATAATGTCCAATTCATTGCACTGTCCTTCCTATCTCCATACACCCTCCCCTCCTTTCACTCCCCTCTGTCTAAGCCAAAGTACCTCCATTCTTCCCTAGGCCCCCCGCCCCACCTTATTATGAATTAGCATCTGCGTATTAGAGAAAACATTCAGCCTTTGGTTTTTGGGATTGGCTTCTTTTGCTTAGCGTGATGTTCTCCAGCTCCATCCACTTACCAGTAATGCCATCATTTCATTCTTCAAGGCTCACTAACATTCATTCCACTGTGTGTATGTACATTTTCTTTATCCATTCATCTGTTGAGGGACATCTAGGTTGGTCCATAGCTTAGCTATTGTGAATTGAGCTGCTATAAACATTGATGTGGCTGCGTCGCTATAGTGTGCTGATTTTAAGCCCTTTGGGTATAAACTGAGGAGTGGAATAACTGGGTCAAATGGTGGTTCCATTCCAAGTTTTCTGAGGAATTTCCATGCTGCTTTCCAGAGTGGTGGCGACAATTAGTCATTTGATTTTTTTTTTTGGTACAGGGGTGGGGGGTGGATTGAACTCAGGGATTCTTGACCGCTGAGCCACAACCCCAGCCCTATTTTGTGTTTTATGTAGAGACAGGGTCTCACTGAGCTGCTTAGCGCCTCGCTGTTGCTGAGGCTGGCTTTGAACTTGCAGTTCTCCTGTCTCAGCCTCCCAAAGTGCTGGGATTACAAGCATGCACTACCATGCCTGGCTAGTGATTTGATTTTAATTGCAGCAAGAACAAAAACCTCTGCTGGACCCAGTGGTACATGCCTGTGATCCCAGTGACTCCAGAGGCTGGAACAGGAGGATTACCTCACCAGAGTTGAGGATAAAATTATTTTAACCTGAAAATATTAGAAAATTATAATCCTTGTAATCCTTTTTTTAAAATTTTGAAGTATTGGACTTGAACCAAGGGTGATCTACTGTCGGGGTCCTCCCAGCCAGGTATCAGTCTCCCCCCTCGGCCAGCAGGGAGGAGGGGATCCCCGGGAGTCCCCGACACGACGGCTGAGAATGGTAAAGTCGTCCGGCACGCAATCACCACGCCTGAGCCGGAGAGTTCTGTCTTAAGCAGGAACTGATTTATTGAGGGGAGATACAGGCTTATATAGAGGAGGGGGTAGGGGTCCTGTTACTGAGCTAAGAATGCGGAAGTGGGATGTACAGAGGCACTTAGGTAGGAGAGTATCCATTGTCCATGTCTTGTCCACGAACATGGAAGCAGAGGTCAGCCAATAAGGGCGAGGTGATGGCTCTCCCGGGGCAGCGTGGTCAGGCCTGAGCTGGTAGCTCGGCGCCATTTTGTGGCATGCCCTTGCATATGTCCCCCACAATCTACCATTGAACTACACCCCTAGCCCTCTTTATTTTTATTTTGGGACTGAGGTTGCTGAGGCTGGCCTCAAACTTGCATCCTCTTGCCTCAGCTTCCCAAGTCGAGTCTTTGGGGTGACAGGTATGGCAGGTCCTCTCCATGTCTGGCTCAGCTCCACGTCACCATGTGCACCGTGACCCCTGTACAGAAAACACCCTCGGCATGTTTCTCCAGATAGACGTCGAGGATCTTGAAGACGACCCTGTGGTGAATGGAGAGAGGTCTGACTGTGTGCTGACAGACACTGCCGTATCAGGGAACAAAGGAAGGGTGCAGCGTGGGGACCCCGAGGCCAAGCGGGAGGGGCGTGTAGCCAAGGCTGCGCCTCGGGAGCAGGTAAGGGGGCCGCGTGGTGTCAGGGAGGCCTTGGCATGTCAGGGAAGGACATGGCACCCCACCACCTGCAACATGTGCTGTCTTTTCCTTAGAGGTATAATTTTCTGAATTTGGTTTGGCTGATTCCTTGGGAACTCTGATAGAATTTGTGCTAAAATCCTTGAGATCAGCAGTGGCCATGGGGGTACTGCATGCAGGTCCCTGCACTACCTGCCCTGCCCCTGTGCTCCAGGCAGGTCTGTGCTCACTTGGAGCAGCCACCTCTGGTGAGGCCTGAGACACAGGCGTCCCTGAGGAACTTCTCACTGTCCAGAGGAGCTGGCCCAGTCAGGGGGAGGCGGGGGCAAGAGGCAGCCTGGACCAGCTCTGCGGCAGGGACCGGGTAGGAGAGAAAGGCCACACTAACAGCCAGGGAGGGCGGGCAGGGTCCTGCTGGAAAAAAGGACATGTGTAGAGGAGACCTGCAGGATGGGGCGGGGGGGCGTGTACTGCTCAGGGAGGGTGTTGGCTGCTGCTCTGGTTCTCAGTTTTTAAGCTTCTCTCTGCATTGATTAAAACATCTTGTTTTATTAGTCTAATGCAAGTGGAAAACTCCGAAAGAAGAAAAAGAAGCAGAAAAATAAGAAAAACAGTGCAGGAGAAGCCTCGGTATGTGATCAGACTTGACCGGCCCCTGCCCAGTCCCTCTGTGTCCCTGTGGCCGTGTCCCTCACGGAGGTGCTGGGAGAAGAGTGTTTTTATTTGATTTCTTCATTTCTTCCCATCAGGAGTATAACTAAGAGGTCGAGGAGAAAGAACTCACCTACACCTTTGCTTGTGATTTGCCCCTTTGCTCCTTGGTGGTCATGGCCTGCTCCTGGTCTCTGTGTCCCAGCTGTCCCCTGCAGGGAGAGCCACTTTCAAGCCCTGCTCCCTGTTGCTGCTCACCCACCTCTGTCCAGCCAGTGCCTGACCTGGGCAGTGGGCATAGAAGCCCACAGAGGAGCCCTCATCAGTCGGCATGTCTGTTTCTGCCTTGATCCTCCTTATCTCACTGTGTTGTGCTGGAGAGAGGTGGTGGTTCTGTTGCTGTGCAGTTGGAGTCACGGGTCCCAATTCCTTTTACCTGAGGAGGTGAACTCACCTGTGAGATGTGAAGTGTGGCTGTCTAACCTGATGGTTCCCAGGGCCTTCTGGCTTCCTGAGTTCTGTGGTATTTAGGAAGTAAATACAATGTAATTGTTCTTTTCAGAATAACCTGCTGGTTGTCACAACACTTAAAGTGATGCCAGCATGCTGATTGATAGTTTGTTCTGGGCTTTTAGGAAAGTGGGCTGGAGGATATTGACCGCATCTTGGAGAGGATCGAGGATGGCAGTGGGCTCAGCCGCCCAGGGCCCCCTCCGCTGAGCTCCAGGAAGCATGTTCTGTATGTGGAGCACAGGTATGGCCCCTGCCTCTGCTCCCCAGAGGGGGAAGAGTGGGTTAGGAAGAAGACAGTTTGCTGTCTTTATTTAGAAGTGTCAAGAGTTTGTTATTAAGCATTTAGGAAGTAGAAACAAGGAGAAAGAAGTGAGGAAAAGACATACGTATTTCAAAGGACTTTTTTTTGATACTGAGGATTGAATCCAGGGGTGCTTTACTACCAGGCCACATTTCCAGCACTTTTTACTTTTTTGAGACAGGGTCTCACCAAGTGGCTTAGGGGCTCACTAATTTACCAAGGCTGTCCTCAAATTTGCAATCCTCCTGCCTTAGCTTCCTCAGTCACTGGGACCATGGGCAAGTACCACTGCACCTGACTTCTTTTTATTTTTTATTTTGAGATAGGGTTTTGCTAGCTTGCTTAGGGCCTTGCTAAGTTGCTGAGACCAGCCTCAAACAAGCAGTCCTCCTGCCTCGGCCTCTAAGTAGCCACAGGTGTGGCACTGTCACGCCCAGCTCAGGACTTCTAAATAGCTTACCTTTGTATGTCTCATGAGGCATCTTGAACTGTGTACCAGTATAGGGTTACCCTTGGGCGGTCACCCATCTCCTGGCCTGGTGGGTGCTTACTGTAACTTGACCCTTCCCGCAGAAACCTCTGCCAGCTTTAATGACAAGCTGCCTGCACTGTTGAGACTCTCTGCTCTGCGTCGAGCTACGTGCTCCCTGTACGCAGCCTGGCAAACAACCACTGGACCTACACGGGAGACCGATCCTGGGTTCTCTCCCAGCAGGCACGGGCCAGGAGTGGTCAGGCCCTATTGCAGGCAGGGTGGCAGATTTAAAGAAAGTAGGCCTGGAACTCGCCTTTCCAGCCAAATTGCTGTCTCCTGCTGGACTCACACAGCTTTCTGAGATTTTGAGTCATTGTAGGAGAGCCTGACTAAATTTCCTTCCTCGCATTTCCCACGCTCTAGACACTTGAACCCAGACACAGAACTGAAGAGGTATTTTGGTGCTCGAGCGGTGCTGGGGGAACAAAGGTAAGGCTCATCCTACCTGCTTTCTCAGAGCTGTTTTCACCTCTTCTGGGCGGGGAGCCATTGAAAACCCCTTGGGAGAGTACTGAAAGCCACACTGGACAAACGGAGTCCTTCCAAGGCCTGGTGGAGTCACTGAGATGCCAGAGTGGCCAGGCTGTTTCTCACACCTTCTCCACTGTGTGCTCCACATTTTTAGAAAGGTTCTACATGCTGTTAAATGTTGAGTCCTGAAATCTTAGCCAGGACCTTTTTGTTTCTCCACCAGTAGGAAAACTGACACAAAGTTTGGGTTCTTAGATAAGTTTTATGTTACTTTCCCCATCGCGGTGCTGGCCAGCTTCTGCAGTGGCAGCTGACAGTGAGCGCATCCCTTGGCTCCTTCCAGGGGAAGTCAGGACCCTTCCTGGGACTTCCTGTAGGAGGTGGGAGTTCTGTTCTCCAGCTCTTCACCAAGACATCCAGGGGCTTGGGTCTTTTTAAGTGTGTTTTTTCCAATTATAGAGCTAAATGCTTTTTAGTAAAACTTTGAAGTGTTTAGGAATGTTCCCTTGTACTCTATTTGCCGGCCACAGAGAGGGTTGGCCACGTCTCCCCAGGCCTCCACTGGTCTCAGCACACTGGTTTTTCATGGCTGAGTCCCATGCCAGGGTTCTTTGCTAGGCGAGGCATTCAGTTGGCAGGCATTGGTACAGGCCCTGCCGCTGTGCAGCCCTCCATGGAGCGGCCCACCCTGGGTTTCCTCCCACCCCTGTGCCTTGTGGAGCTGCCCTCCCAGGAGCAGTGCGGCTGAGCCCCACCTGCTACCGCTCAGTCGTCCTCAGGCTGCACCTTTAGCTGTACCATGCGTTGAAACCTCGTGACGTGTGCACAAGATGCCCTTGTTGGCCTGCTGTCTCTGAGGTCGTGAGTGGGCCGGGATTGTTTTCAGACACCATTTGTTCCACCCTCCTTGTGTTAATGGGTTTTGCCTTGTAGTTTTGTTTTTAAGTGTTTGAGTTCTCACGGTTTTCTGACATCTATGTGTTTTGGGATTCTTTGTGAAAAGCACTTACATAAAGCATCACCTGCCTGCTCAGGCTGAGTCCTGCTACCCAGCCCAGCTCTGTCTGCCTGCCCCTTTGTTACATTTTTGTATCATCTTATTTTTGTGAATTATAGTTACTACTGGTCATTAGTTAATAATTTCATTTGTTGTTTAGTCTTTGTGGTACTGGGATTGAGCCACAGCCACACACATGCCAGGCGCATGATGCCCTCTGAGCTGCACCAGCCCTTTACACACATTTCATTTTACGTGTCTATTTTGGAGGTGAGGCCCTCCTGTGCTGCCCAGACTGGCCGCATACTCACAAGCATGTGAGGTCTTCCCCTCAGCCTCCCAGGTAGCCAGGACCACAGGCACCTAACCAGGTTGACTCACTTCCTACCTTTATAGTATCATACTTTTTTGTTGTTTATTTCTTCAAAAATTTAAGTCCTGCTGACTCATGTCCCATGAGAAGCTGTGGTTTCCCCTTTGTTGGCCCCCCACTACTTGTCCTGTTGCTCAGAGACCAAACATTGGCTCCTTTCTGTTCCTCCCTCCTGGTGATCATTCAGGATTTCCACATAGCTGTGCACTGATCTTTTTGGGGAATCTCGCTTCCTCCTGAGACAGGTGGGGTCTGCCCCCTGCCCACATCTGTGCCGTCTTCGTGCCCCGTGCGTCTTCACCCTTTAGGTGCTCCTCCTGACCCTCCCTCCAGCATCCATCAGGCTGCCTCCTCCCCTGGACTTCTGGTCAGCAGCTCACCTCAGGCAGGCCGGCAGTGCAGAGGATGCTGCAGACTTCCTGGCACCTGGCAGTTTCCTCTTCACTGCTTGCCACGCACCCGGGGTTGTGCTGTGTTATGCCCTTCAGATTCTGGCCATGCTTTTCTTCTTGTGTATTTGTTCTTATACAGTTTTCATGTATCTTTTTGAGAAAAGAAACATGCTGTTTTGTCCTGTTCCAGGTAGTCTAGCTCCTATTCCTTGTTTTTTGTTTTGTTTTAATGAAATAGTGTATTGTCTGAAAAGCGTAGAGAGTAGCATACACACATCCACATGCCCATCGCTCAGTTCAGGTTGGAGCCCTTCCAGGCCTGGCGAAGACACCACATGGCAAGGGAGCCAGACCCCCTAACAGCAGCTAAGAGCACTTGCCCGATGGGGCCCTGGTACCCTCAACCTGCCGCCCATGCAAGAGCCATAGGGAGCTGGGCGCCCTCTCCCCAAGGACCCTCCTCTCAGTCTGGCTCCTTGCAGAGATGTGTCAGTTTCCTTCTCAGTTTTCTTCATTGTTTCCATGTTTTAAACCTTTTCAAAAGCTGGTGTCACGTTGCTGGGGTCTAGTGAGAGGTCCACCTTCGTCCTTTGCGTCTGCTATGACCAGGCATCGCTCTGTAGCCTGGCTTGTGGAAGCAGCTCGTTTGCTTGGGAGCACCAGTGGCCCGGGCTCCTGCCCTGCACTGTGCTCTGGGTTTCCTTCTGTTTCCTCTCTGCCCCTCTTGCCCTTGTGCTGGAATGCTGGCCTCCCTGTCCCCCTGGACCTGGTGTGGCTGCTTCCATCGCAGAAGAGGCCGCAGCAGGGTGTGCTCTCCTCTTCCTCCCCTTGCCCACGGCTCTGCTTCCAGGGTGCTTGCAGGGATTGGGAAGCCAGCCTGGCTCCTGGTCCACGCAGGTCAAGCTGCGCCTGTGTCTCCTCTTCCCCAGGCCACGACAGAGGCAGCGTGTGTACCCCAAGTGCACGTGGCTGACGACCCCCAAGAGCACCTGGCCACGGTACAGCAAGCCAGGTGAGGTCCTTGGCACCTGGCAGCAGGGGCCAGCAGTGCTGGCCTCAGTGGCCCCTGGGTGGGCCTTGTGGTAGCATGTGGAGCTGTGTGAGGTGTGGTGTTCCAAGGGTGCAGCCAGCCCGTGTGTCCCGACTGCCTCGTGCAGACACCCTCGACTTCCCGCCATCTGCCTGTCCTCTGGGTGCCGTGTCACAGAAAGTAGTCAAGCAGCTGGTTGCATTTTTTTTTTAATATTTAGTTGAAGATGGACATAATATCTTTATTTTTATGTGGTGCTGAGGATCGAACCCAGTGCCTCATGCATGCGAGGCAAGTGCTCTACCACTGAGCTACAATACCAGCCCTGCATTTTTTTTAACATTTTTTTAGTTGTAGATGGACACGAAATCTTTATTTTATTTTTTTGTGGTGCTGAGGATCAAACCCAGTGCCCCACGCATGAGAGGCAAGCGCTCTACCACTGAGCCACCACTCCAACCCCAGATGCTTGCATTTTTTTTTTAAATATTTTTTTAGTTGTTGATGGACACAATGTCTTTATTTTATTGCTTTGTATGTGGTGCTGAGGATCGAACCCAGGGCCTCACGCATGCAAGGCAAGCGCTCTACCGCTGAGCTACAATCCCAGCCCCAGCTGCTTGCATTTTTTGTTTTTTGGCACTGGGGATTGAACACAGGGGCACTCGACCACTGAGCCACATCCCCAGCCCTATTTTATGTTTTATGTAGAGACAGGGTCTCACTGAGTTGCTTGGCGTCTCGCCCTTGCTGAGGCTGGCTTTGAACTTGCGATTCTCCTGTCTCAGCCTCCCTAAGTGCTGGGGTTACAGGCTTGAGCCACCGCACCGGGCTGCTGCTTTTTTTTTTTTTTGTGGTGCTAGGACTGAGCCCAAGCCCTCCTAGCTGCACATGCCAGGACAGGCTCTACCGCTGAGCTGAATCCCCAGCCCTTGAATTTGTTTTTAAAGTATGATAATTTTATGTTTATTGCAAACTGTCAAGTACACATAATTTAAACAGCTGTGCAGGAGGCGCTGAGTGTGAGGTGGATGCCCTCTGTGGGCATTGGGCTGTACAGTGTGGAGAAGCATCCAGAGTCCCCTGTGGGTTGATGGGGCACACGGGCCCCCAGCGGGCAGGGATACCTACTGTGGAAGGGGTCGTGGGTGTATGGAGGACAGCACCCAGTACTCCTCGCCTGCTCTGCTTTTAGGGGTTCTAGAAGATGCTCCTCGGACTCCTAGTAAAGATGGGCTGGTAGCTCGGGGCCTGTGCTTGTAGGAAAGGATCAACCCTGATGCCTTTCACCCATCTTCTGTTCCTGCCATTCTCCTCGCCCTTCTAGCCAAGGCACCTGAGCTGTACAGGTGGGGGCTCATTGGCTCAATCTGCAGGACTTGGACATTGGGCCAGGCTCTCAGGAGGGACTAGCTAAGGGGAGGCCAAGAACCATTGACTATTTAAAGGTCGTCCTAGCAGACTGAATTTTTCAGGTTTCCCAGAGGAAATGGCTCTTCCACACAGTCACACACATGGAGCAGAACCGTGTCTGGGTTACACATGACCAAGGCCTCTGAGGCCTGGCACTGTGTTCACTGCAGTCTCCTATCCAGCACCTCACGGCCACCCTGGCTGCTGGTCCCAACCAGACATGTTCTGGGCAACCAGGTGGGCCTACACGCTCCCGTCCCTGAGGCTTGTTGTCCTGGGACATTTCAGCTCCCATCTGTACCCTGAGCTGGATCTGAGCTCTGCAGAGGAGGAAGTCTTTGTAGAAAGCCCCAGCAGACGTGCCAGCTCCCAGTGCAGCCCACGCAAGCAGTGGGAAGCGGGCCCCGGTGTCCTGGGAGAGCACTTGCACCTCAGCCTCTGGCCCAGAGGCCGCCCAGCCTGGGCCTGGTGACCCACTCAAGTCAAGTTGTGGCAGCGTCACAGGCTCTATACTGAGAGCAGCACAGGGGTGATTGCTGGGGCCACTGTGCTCTGCAGAGGGAGCACGTCCCGGCCCCCAGCATACCCTCTCTGCACTCTGGTCTGTCAGGTCTGTCAATGCGGCTGTTGGAATCGAAAAAAGGTCTTTCCTTCTTTGCGTTTGAGCACAGTGAGGAGTACCAGCAGGCACAGCACAAGTTCCTGGTGGCCGTGGAGTCCATGGAGCCAAACAACATTGTGGTGCGTGGTCCCCGCAGCTGCCAGTGGGCAGAGGGCGAGTGCCCAGGCAGCTGCACCCCCGGCGGTGGGGCGGACTGCGAGCAGGGCAATGGGGTCCCGGCCCGAAGGGCACCCCTGGACCCCTGGCGCTCAGGACGGCCCCTGCTGCTCCCCCGTCCTCTGGGGCCGTGTGCAGTGGCACTGTGCTCCCTCGCAGGTGCTGCCTCTGCCTTGGGCCACAGAGGGTGGCGCAGGGAGTGCACAGATCCTGCTGGCCCCACGTCCACCGTGTGGGGAAGGAAGGCGCCTTCCTTCCTGTCCTCGTCCTGAGACCTGGGAGAGCCCTCAGTTCCCACCTGGAGCCAGGTCTGGGGCCTGGCTGGGCGATAGCAGGCAGACCTTGGGTCCAGAGGGAGTGTCGCCTGTCACCTGGTGGTCATTTCTCCTGATGTGCACGGGCCCTGGTGGTCTGCAGGGGTGTCCTGTGGGTCCCTGACTGAGACCTCCCTCCAGGGCTGCCCTTCTTTTCTGGTAGGTTTTGCTCCAGACAAGCCCCTATCATGTGGACTCACTCCTGCAGCTCAGTGATGCCTGCCGCTTTCAAGAGGACCAGGAGATGGCACGGGACCTCATAGGTAAGACCTGATAGGCAAGGCAGCTGCCTGTTCCCACCACTCGAGCAGGTGCAGCCCTCAGACATACTGCCAGGACCTTGTCAAATAGCACTTTGTGGAAAGTGTGTCATTCCTGGGTTTAGTGTGTCCCGGAGCTGGGCAGCCATCCGTGCAGTCCATTCCAGGGCATGTTCCTCTCCCAGGAAAGGAGCTCACTATCCTCCCCAGGCCCCAGAACCCCTGACCTCCAGTCAGACTCTTTCTCTGTAGCCCTGCCTATGTGGAGAGCTATGTCAGCAGAAGCACTGTGCATGGTCTCTGCCCCCTGTTGCTCGCCCCAGGCTTGGTGCGACCACGTCTGCATGTGTTCTTGGCTGGCTAGCACACCACCTGTGGACAGACGGAGCTGGCGAGTCCGTCATGCTGGCGGATTCTTGACTGCTGCTCCTCTTGTGCGTGGTGCTGCTGTGGGGGTGTGGGCTGTGTTCAATCACCCCTGGGGACTGGTCCTGAACAAACACATGGCAGTTGCACCTCATAGTGTCAAGGGCATTTCTTAGGCTCACAAGTTCCATGGCTGCAGTTAATGCTGTGGCACCAGGGAAACCCAGGGGATCCCATTGCAGGGTCCCAATTCTGTGGCCCCTCCTTCCAGCGCTTCCCTTGTTGGGGTCTGGGAGTGGCAGGCGCCTGCAGTGGCTGACTCCTGCCTCTGGTGTTGCCGCCCACAGAGCGAGCACTGTACAGCATGGAGTGTGCCTTCCACCCCTTGTTCAGTCTCACCAGTGGGATGTGCCGGTTGGACTACCGCAGGCCCGAGAACAGGTGAGCCGCCTCTCCTGAGGGCAGCCCTCCCTTTGGGCCTGGGATACTCCATCAGGCCTCACAGGCCTGTGTCTTGAGTCAGTCTCAGCCTGAGGGAGCAGACCCGGGGCTGCTCTCTGCTCTGACACTTCTGCCCTGGCTACCCTGGCATGAGCCCCAAGGCAGGCCTGCACGGCTGCAGCAGTCTCCCTGCCGTCCTACGCGCGTCCTCGCTTCTCTAGCCACCCTGGTCAGCAGTGGCTGGGCTTCTACCCTGCGGCCACACGTCTTGTCTGCTGCAGCAACTTGGCCACCCTGCACTCGACTTTGTCCACTGGTTTCCTCTTCCAGTTAAACCCTCAGTTCTAAAAACAAGTCTCCAGAGGACGAGAGCCCCACGCCTTTATGTACCCAGCAGTAGTGCCATTGACAGCCACTGAAATTTCAGGGTAAATTAAGATCATGAGTATAAGCCGGGCGTGGTGGGTCACACTTGTAATCCCAGCACTTAGGGAGGCTGAGACAGGAGGATCGCGAGTTCAAAGCCAGCCTCAGCAATGGCGAGGCGCTAAGCAACTCAGTGAGACCCTGTCTCTACATAAAACACAAAATAGGGCTGGGGATGTGGCTCAGTGGTCAAGTGCCCCTGAGTTCAATCCCCAGTACCAAAAAAAAAAAGATCATGAGTATAATAGCTCTTGCCTCATTTCCCTTGAATAACAAGTAGCAAACAAAAAGCAAGATAATGGTTTCAAAAAGCTTGGTTTTCAAGGGGCTAGGGCTGTAGTTCAGTGGCAGAGCACTTGCCCAGCACATGTGAAATACTGGGTTTGATCCTCAGCACCACATAAAAGTAAATAAATAAAATAAAAAGTATTCTGTCCATCTACAATGACAACAAAAAAATTATTAAAAGCTTGGTTTTCAATACGTAAGTGTGTTTTTAGCTCTTCAGGCACACACACACCTCCCCAGACACAAAGGACATGCTCAGACTGTGTGAGGACCTCAAAGCTGGTGTGGAGCCAGGTGGCCCTCAGAGGCTGCTCTGCTATTTCCTGCCACTTGAACTCATGTGGACCTTTTTGGACCTAGGAGCTTCTACCTGGCCCTCTACAAGCAAATGAGCTTCTTGGAGAAACGCGGCTGCCCCCGCACTGCGCTGGAGTTCTGCAAGCTCATCCTGAGGTGAGTGTCCACCAGGCCACACTGCCGCCAGTCCTTGCTGCAGGGGCTGCTGGGCTGCAGGGACTCTGGGCCCTGATATCTTCCTTGCTCTCCTTTGCTCTTCCTCTCTGTGCTGCCTGTGAAGCCTTGAGCCAGACGAGGACCCCCTGTGCATGCTGCTGCTTGTAGACCACCTGGCCTTACGGGCCCGGAACTACGAGTATTTGATCCGCCTCTTCCAGGAGTGGGAGGTAGGTGTGAGCCTGTAGTGTCACTGGGAGGCTGGCGAGGGTGTGAAGCAGAGCCAGGGGTGTTCCAGGGTCCTGCTGAACAGAATCAGGTCTTCTCAGAGGGACACGGCCTTGCGTCAGAACCCCGAGGCATGCACATACCTGCAGGAGAGTGTGTGTACAGAGACGGTGCCTAGTAATGGAGTCGGGCAGGCATGCTCAGCATAGTAAGGCACAGCCACGCAGAGAGGAGGTCGTCATGGGGCTGACAGGGACCCTAGGTCCTGAGCATGGGGTAGCAGTCCACATAGTCAGTCGGTTACATATGCCAGGTCAGAGTCGCACATAAATGCTGCCTGCCATCCTGGGGCCCGACACCTGGCCCAGACACCAGGAATATAGGGTGCATGTCAGGCTCCACTCAGCACCAAAGAGCATGTGCAGTCTTGCTGATGGGTGGGGTGTGCACACAGTCAGTGGCAGGGTAGGTGTATCAGGTCATGTTCCACGTGTGAAGATTAGTCTCACCTCCTCACTTTAGTGCAGCCGCTGTAGACGGGCTCTCTCCCAACTCGCTGGACCGAGCTGGTCCAGAGGAGGCGCAGGCCAGGAGGGGGAGTGAGGGATGCGCCTGTACTTGCCCTAATTTTGAGCTTGAACTTTTCCACAGTAAAGAAAGTAAAGAAAAACGTTTTTCGGGGCTGGGATTATGGCACAGTGGTAGTGTGCTCACCTAGCACGCGTGAGGCACTGGGTTCGATCCTCAGCACCACATAAAAATAAAATAAAGACATTCTGTCCACCTACAACTGAAAAAATAAATAAATATTTAAAAAAAAAAAGAAAAGCGTTTTTCATAAAAAATGGGTAATGAAAAACGGACAAATCATTAAAAATCACCTCACCCTTGATGCAGTTAGTTGGCCAAGAAGTCTCACTTCCAGGGGTCTAGTTTACAGAAATTCAGCATGGGGCAGCAGTCCACGTAGTCACAGTCGGTTACATATGGAGCTCATGAAAACAGCTGCAAGAAACCCATGGGGTCCCCAGAACTGGGCTGCCCAAGAATGTTTATGATGGTTTATAAGATTACAGAACCCTGTGGAGATGAGGATTCTGTTTTAATAGAAAAGCTTGGAGTAAATCCCATGTCTGTTACATAGAGAAAGACAGGGAAGTGTTTGAACATGGTAGTGGCCTCCTCTAGGTGGAGGCAGTCACAGCTCTTGGCTGTCTCCACGCTGGACCCTGGTGTCCCTCCAGGGCCAGGACCGAGGGGCCCAGTGGGGCTGTTTTCCTACTAATGTTGCCCTTGTACATGTTGAAGACCCCCAGATGGAGCAAGTCCTCCATCCAGTCTGCTGAGTCGGCTCACTGTGGTGTGCCTGGCGGCTTACAGCTCTGGTCCTGAAGGCTGCAGGCCCCTCACCTGGCCTCTCGCTCCCTCGTAGGCTCATCGGAACCTGTCACAGCTCCCAAATTTTGCCTTCTCGGTTCCCTTGGCGTATTTCCTGCTGAGTCAGCAGACAGACCTCCCCCAGCCTGAGCTCAGCTCTGCCAGAGAGAAGGCCTCTCTCTTGATCCAGCAGGCACTCACCATGTTCCCTGGAGGTGAGAAGAGTCCTGGTCCCAGCCCTCCCTAGCACTCAAAGAAAGACTGTTCTCTATCCAGCCTAAAAACCTGCTGAAGTTGCAGTTGCTGATCCTTCCACCTCAGCGGGCCTGCTGCATACCAGCCAGGTGGGAGGGGCCCGTGGGGGAGAGGGACAAACTGTGTCCACTAACTCTGTATGGTTAGTTACAGGGCAGGAAAGAGATGGGTGATGACCTGCAAGATACAGGGTGTGCGTGCTGGTGTTTGGGGTTCGGAAGAGCAGCAGCAGCAGCACAGGGTCGAATGTGGCCTGGGCCTGGTCCAGAGGCAGTGGGTGGTACAGCGCTGCACTTCCAGGGTGCCCACACTCACACTGGGCCTCCATCTACACTCAGGAAAGGCCCAGGGGCTGTTGCCTACTCAGATGGTGGGGGGCAACCCTTCTCCACAAGCACGCAGGAAGTGACCCTCTAGAGAGGCCATCCTTGGGCCTGTGGGTGGGAGTGTTTGTGACGGGTGTGCACACACTTAGTGACCGCCCTCTGAGAGGAAGTCCCAGAGTCAGCACTGCTTTGTTGGCTCTGAGCTTCCCAGGGCCCTGACCAAGCCATGGAGAGGCCCCAGCACGGGGGGCACTCTGAGCACAGGCAGAACTGCCAGCGGTACCCAGAGCCCCATCGGGAGCAGAGCCTGCTCACTGAATCTGAGCTCCGCTTGTCATCCCTGCAGCCACCTCTGTCCCCTCGGGTTGGACACAGCTGGGAGCCTCCCAGCAGGCCAGCCATGGCGGGGACACAGGGCTGCTGTGGCCACCTCTCACAGGAAGGCCCTGGTGCAGCTTGTCCCTGGGAGGCAGCTTGTAAGGCTGGCTCTCCCAGCAGCCGCCTCTGGCAGGGTCTCAGCACGCAGGCTGTGTAGGGAAGCCCCACCTGCTCAGCCAGAGAGGGCTGCACACAGGTGCGCCTGCACCTGGACAGGCTCCAGCCCAGAGGGACTGGACACCAGGGCCCGTGTCCGTGCGTTGGCCACTGCCTGACCTTGGGGCCCTGTGAGGTCAGCTCCTCCAGGGCACAGGCTGACCCCACTCCCACCATTTGGTCTTGGGGTCTTGCTCATGCTTGTGGGGCAATGGGCGAGTCTCCCTGAGACTTGGAGGGGCACTTGAAGGACAAGGGTCTGCCTTCAGGATGCAGAGGTATCCCGCTTGTCCCATACGGACCCCCAGCCTCAGCCATGCCCCCTCAGCAGCCCAGAATGCTGGTCAGACTCAAGGATCCAGTGGCTGTCCATTCCCAGTTGTGTCTGTGATCAGGACCCCACGGTACCCCTTGTCCTCTGGCCTGGGCCACTGGGCACATGAGCCTTTGCTTCCTCCTACAGTCCTCATGCCCTTGCTCGAGTACTGCAGCGTGCGGCCAGATGCCACAGTCTCAAATCACCGCTTCTTTGGACCAGATGCTGAGATAAGGTAGAGGCGTGGTGCCCTGCTGGGACGAGCCCTGGTGTGTCCTCAGGGCCTCCTGGGAGCCCTCACTCACCCTTCAGGGCGGTGGGGGTGCTGCAAGGTGCTCTCTGCACTGTGGGGTCAGGGTACGTGCATAGCTGTCTCTCCTGGCACCTGCTTGACCCTGGTGGCAACCTCAGAGCATAGATTCACAGCCTGGAGAGGCTGGGTTACTGTCCCCTGAGGAAGGCCCTGGAGCCTGTGTCCACTAGCCTGGGACACCTCACCTCGGACAACTCTGGGTCAAGCAAATGGCCTCCAGCCTGAGACAAGAGGTTCACAAGATGCCTCCTGAAAGGAGTGGGCAGCAGGGCTTGAGGTCAGACAGCACAACCCACAGGCACTGGCTATGTGGACAGAGGAACCATCGTCGTTGTTGTGTCCCACATTCTGCGTTGGTACATAGCACCTTTTTCATATTTCTCAAAAAATACAGAGGAAACAGCCAGGTGTAGTGGTGGAACCTGTAATTGTAGCAGCTCGGGAGGCTGAGGAGGGGGATTCAGCCTCAGAAACTTGGCAAGACCCTGTCTCAAAATAAAAAATAAAAATGCTGGGGATGTGGCTCAGTGGTAAAGCACCCTGGGTTCAATCCCCAGGGCCAAAAATAAAAGGAAAACATACATGGAAGAAAAACGCATCATGGGGGGCCACCCCAGAGTCCCCATCTCCACGCCAGCCTTCCATCCTCTGTACTTGCTCTCTGCAGACACACATGTACACTGAGCAGCTCAGCCAGCTGAGGAGCACAGACAACACAGATTCACAGCCACAGACCTGTGTGCCCACCCCTCAGGAAATGGACTGAGCCGGGCACAGTGGCTCAAGCCTGTAATCCCAGCACTTAGGGAGGCTGAGACAGAAGAATCATGAGTTCAAAACCAGCCTCAGCAACGGCAAGGCACTAAGCAACTCAGTGAGACCCTGTCTCTACATAAAACACACACAAAAAAAATAGGGCTGGGGAGGTGGCTCAGTGGTTGAGTATCCCTGGGTTCAATCTCCAGTACCAAAAAAAAAAAAAAAGGAAATGGACTGTCTGTCCCTCAGTAGCCGAGGGATAGCCTCCTTTGGCTTCAGGGGGCCCTGCTGGGGATTCTGCTCACAGGCCTTGCTCTCCACAGCCAGCCCCCCGCCCTGACCCAGCTGGTGAGTCTGTACCTTGGGAGGTCACACTTCCTCTGGAAAGAACCTGCCACCATAAGCTGGCTGGAGGAAAACGTCCGTGAGGTTCTTCAGGCAGTGGACGCCGGGGACCCCGCTGTGGAAGCTTGTGAGAGCAGGTGAGACGCTGGGCATCAGTGCAGGTCAGCCCCTCCTGCTGTCTCTGGGCATCCTCTGGTGGCAGAGGCCGTGGGCCAGAGCAGCCCCTGTGGGACAGCACAGGACCCCAAGGCCTCCTGGGTGCCGCTGCCGCCGTCCATGTGGAATCGTAGGCGTGGCAGGGGCTGGCCCCGCGTTCTTCCGTCTTGTCTGTGTGTCCGGTTTCCACGTTTGCCGTGGCAGCTGCCAGCCTCCCTCCTGCTGGTAAAGATGGCAGCAAGCCACAGCCCTTGCCGCTCCCACCCGTGGCCTGGCACAGCGAGCACTCTAGTGTCTCCATGTGTCTCCCCGTGCTGCCCGGAGGAGGTCCCTCTGCTGGGGATGTGAGGCTGACCCTTGGGCCAGCTGAAGGGACAGTGGGGAGAGGAGGCACTGGTGCCTTGCCCTCACAGGTGGTGGACACCATGCACTCATCCGCTGTCCACACTGGAGAGGACACGTCTTACGGGCAGGAGCACGCTCTGCTCCCTGTGCAGCCTTCCCACCCCACCCATGTCCAGCAGGGTCAGGGCCCGTACAGCAGTTGTAGTGACACTCGGGTTCTTGCAGAGACTCACTCAGCACACCAGGGACTGCCTGGCCGCCTGGGGGACAACATGGAGGCTCTTGGGAGATGGAGACCTACCGAGTTCCCTGGGGCAGGGAGGAGGGCTTAGCGGTTTGCGGGGTGGGCACCAGGTAATCTGCTGCGGTTTGTCCTGGCCTCAGGCGGAAGGTGCTCTACCAGCGTGCACCCAGAAATATCCACCGCCACGTGATCCTCTCTGAGATCAGGGAGGCTGTTGCTGCGCTTCCCCCGGTAAGGACAGGGCCCGAAGGTGGGCTGTGTGGGCAGTCACGGTTCCCCGCCACTCCTGGCAGCCCACAGGAAGAGGCGGGCGGGGCCGAGGACGGCATGAGTACCCTTCCTCAGCCTGCTGGGATGCTGGTCGAGCCGGGAGCACAGAGCTGGCCCTTGGCCTGTGCCACTGTGCCCGCCAGACTGTTGAGAGCAGGCTGCTGCTGCCGGGAAACCTCAAGGGCACCACGGGTGTGGGAAGTGGCTGGTCAGGGCAGCCAGGCCAGAGATCCCTTGGGGCCCTTGGCGCCGCTGATTTACCTGAGCTGCTCTGCGGGTCCTCAGGACAGCACTGCCAGCCTTGTCTGGCCAGGAGGGCTTGTTCTGATGAGTGGTGCCAGGCTGGTGCCAGTGAGAGGGTGGGGAGGCAGGGCAGGGCAGGGTGTGCTAGCTCTGTGTGACCCGTGGCTCGGGCACCTCGGTGTGGATTGTGGCATGCATGGGCACTTCCTGTGTGCCTGCCCTTTCCTACTACACCCCTGCCCAGGAACAGAAAGCCAGACCCATTCCCCCTCCACTGAGGACCTGCTGGGGCAGGCAGGGCCTCAGAGGACTCGAGCATCTCTGTTTCTTCCCTTTCTGAGGATGTGACCACACAGTCTGTAATGGGGTTTGACCCTCTGCCTCCCCTGGACACCATCTACTCCTACGTGAGACCCGAGAGGTAATGCCCCCACCCCTCCTGTGCTTCTGCAGACCCAGGTCAGTGCCTCGGGGCTCCCGGGGGCTTGCCGCCAACCCGCATGGCGAGTGATCAGGCATGAGGAGGAGCGGACAGTGACGAGTGGAACACAGCTGCCTTGCATGCGTCCACTCAGGACTGTTTCTCAGCCAGATTGTACTGAGTTGTCCAGGCTGGCTTTGGACTTGTGGTCCGCCTGCCTCAGCCTCCCAAGCTGCTGGCACAGGCGTGGCCACCGTGCCCTGTGAAACCGCAGCTCTTCTTAGAAGTAGGCCTGTGCCAGGGTAGCAGCAGCCTGGCTGTGGCCACTCGTGCCTCTTCCCAGGCTGCACAGGCTGGGCTCCTTGAAGGCCGCACCCCAGGTCCTTCCTTTGCCGCCCCAGTTGCCCTCAGGCATCCACCCCCACCCCAAGCTGATCTGTTGCCCTCCCAGGCCCTGCCCTGCCTGGGGTGGTGGGGAGTTCCCAGCCCTTGGCAGGCGGGAGAAGGGCGGGGTGAGCTGACAGGGCCTAGGTTCTGGGCAGGGACCCCACAGCATCTGTCAGCTCCCTTTTCTGACTTTTCTCGACTTCTTGTTCCAGGTTGAGTCCTGTCAGCCATGGAAACACAGTCGCCCTCTTCTTCCGGTCACTGTTGCCAAATTACACCGTGGAGGTAGGTTGGGCACGTCTTGGCCTCTGTGCTGAGTGGTGCAGGCCGGTTGTCTGCATGCAGGTGTCCACAGTGCAAGAGCGGGGCCGACGGCAGCTGCCGTGGAGCTGGGGACTTGCCCCTGGGAGCCGCGGGCTGCTCGCCGCCTGCCTCACACTGGCTTGGTAGACATGTGCCTTTGGTTTTTCAGAGCTACCTGTCCTCGACAGGCACCTGAGGAGGGTCCAGGCCCCGTGCTGGGGTGCAGGCCGCCCTGGGCTTGATGACGCACCTCCCTGCTTGGGCCCCAGGTCCCCAGTCCCAGCACAGAGAGGCCCTGCTCAGACATGTCTCGCTGCTGCAGGGGGAGAGGCCAGAGGAAGGAGTGCCCGGGGGTCTGAACCACAACCAGGGCTTGAACCGGCTGATGCTGGCCGTGCGTGACATGATGGCCAACTTCCACTTCAACGACCTGGAGGCACCACGGGAGGACAACCCCGAGGGGGAGGGGGACTGGGACTGAGCCGCCTGGGCATGGCACCCACCCTGTGCAGTTACGTTCCTGATTCCGTCCTGGTCAGAGTGGACCAGTCCCCTGAAGTACAAGCGCTGAACGTACCGTCGCCTGTGTCTTCTGTTCCCTGTACACGTGACGGGTTTCTGCCCTGCTGCGGGGAGCTCGTCCAGCCTCGCCTCCACCTCAGCACTTGGGAGTCCAGAGCCGGCCCAGGGCCCCTGTGGGCCTCACCAGCATCTGGAGCACAGGGCTGCAGCGTGGACCCTGCTGAGTGCCGAGTGTGCACGCACTCCCTGGGGGCGTGGGGTCTCCAGGCTGATGTTGAGAAGAAGCACTTACCGTGGCTGCCCTTCAGGTCACCACCAGTTCTTCCTGAGCAGTTGAGGATGACATGTTGGGTCCCTCAGCTGGACACTGCAGCCTCTCCAAATTCAGGAGTTTTGAGATTTCTAAGAACACATTCTACCATTGTGCCCCAGCCCCAGCAAACTTGAGGGTCAGGATGCAGCTCAGGGGTAGAGCACTTGGCCGGCATGTACAGGGCTCTGGATTCCATCCCCAGTGCAGGAGGGAAGGAAGGAGGGAGGGGAGGAGACAGGGAGGAAGCTTCAGGGCCAATGTCCAGAGTCAAAGGAGACCCCCAAAAGCAAGTTTTAGGAGGAAAATTGTCCAGGGCAGGTCAGGGGGTATATGACAGAGGTAAAGGGACATTTGTTCTGGGGATGAACTGGGAGCTCTGATAAGACCCCCAGTCCCAGGAGTGCCCACTCAGCTGGCCACACAGCTGGTGCACACCAGAGCTTCTGCACCATTGTGCCCAGCCACTGGAGGGAGAACAGGCCTGTGACTTGAGCCAGGCATGTTGGCGCACACCTGTAAGTCTGTAATCCCAGGAACTCAGGAGGCTGAGGTTAGGGCTAGGGATGTAGCTCGGGTAGAGTGCTCTTCAACCCCTATCAACACACAGATAGCCTGTCCAGTTCTGAAAGGGTCAGGAAACTGAGGGTTTGTGAGCTGTGCCAGTTCTCTGTCCTGGGCCCCTTCCCATCCCTGACTTTCCACCCCAGGAGGGGCCAGGAGGAGGTGCAACCCCAAGCTTTAAAGTTGGCCTAGCTGGATTTGGTAGGGGATCCCACGCACCTCCAGTTTGGGTAACTTCTGGTGAGCTTCCAGCACTGGGGGGATGTACTGGGAAAGCATTTGTTCTCTGAAAATGACAGGCAAGTAAGGAGAGCCTGGCACCCCTCCTCTTCCTGCCTGCCTTGAGTCCTTCCAGGTGGGGATGTGATACCTGGAGCTGCAGCAGTCATCCTGCAGCCAGGAGCAGCAAACTCTGCAATGAAGAATCGGCACCCGAGGGTTAGTGAGGCAGAGAGGGCCTGGGCCTGGAGGGAGCAGCTCAGCTGCAGGCCTGCTTCCTGAGAGGCCCTGAGGTCCACAGCACTCCAGTGGTGCTGCTTGGGTTAAGCAGCTGAGCCCTCCTGGTGTTGCTCACATCTCATCTCAACAGCCACAAAGGCCTGGCTGCCAGCAGGCCTGGCTCCTCCCTGGACCTCTCGGCCTCAGCAGGAGTCCCTGTGGGATGGGCAGGTTTACTGACCAGCTATGCCCTTCTCACTGAGCCAGACAGTGTGGGCACCCAGGAGCAAACCTCCCTGTCACCTCCCAGATGGACTTCAAAGGAGGCTGACATCACCAAGACATGGCGACCGGCCTTCCCGAGAAGCTGTGTTTAGACAAAGGGTCAGGCAGTGGCCCCACCATCCCCTTGTGGCCTGGCTGGAAGCACGGAGTGTGTGCAGGGCAGGCCTGCTGTGCACTGCCCTGCTGCGGGCACCAGGGTGTCCAGCCAAGGCCAAGCATGCCCATCTGGTGCAGGACGGGAGCTGCACTGAGCGCCAGTCTTGTCCTACCTCCAGGGCCGTCGAGGCATGCAGGTTGGGGTAGTCAGCCTTGGCACCATCTGGCCTCATCTGGGCACAGACGGCCCAAGGCTGCTGTCTCCACTTTCCTTGCTGTCACAAGCCAGAAGGTGACTGTCCCCAGCTCAGCTGTACTGTGCTCCTTCCCACAGAGCATATGCCCCCTCCCCCGCGCGTGTGTCCAGTGAGATCCAAGAGGGAGAGTCCTGAGGCGGGGCTGTCTTGTCTCTGATGCCCGCTGGCTGGGTCTCACGGGAGGAAGGATGTGGTCACCTCTGCCAAAGGCTACCCCAGTCTCATGCCTTTGAAGTCTCAGGCCAGGCAGAGGAGGGGTGGAGAGAAAGGCGTCCTTCTCAAAGGCCTTGTTCATGGAAGTGGAAGCACCCAGGGCCCTGAGATGGGGCCCGGAAGCGGGCGGGGCTGCCGGCCTGCCCTGCCCCGAGGTGAGCACCGTCTGCAGCTGCTGCTACCGGGCTGCACGTGGCTGGGGCCAGTGATGCAGCACAGCCCTGGTGCTGGGACCCAGCTCCCTGGGCTGTTCTCAGCAAGGGGCAGAGAGCTGAGCTGAGGGTGTGGCAGTCTGTGGGTCCTGTCCTCGAGCTGGCTCTAAGGTGCTCCACCCTGGGCGGCCTCTTGGGGAGGGCTTGTGGAGCTGGTGAGCTGCCAGAAAGCCATCCACCAACGTGGAAAATGGTGGGCCAGATCCACAAGGGGGGACACCTTTTGGCACCAACATGCCCCTTGGCCCCTAAAGGACATGTACCAAGCCTGAAGCAGCACCTTGGACCTTCCAAGTGGCCAGAAGCTGTCCAAATGCCAAGCATGATCTGCTCACGTAATAGACACCACATGGCCTAAGTGGGAGGATTTTAATTACCTGCAATAACAAGGGTGAATTTCAGTGTGAGTCAAAATACAAACCAAGCCGGGCACAGTGGTGCACGCCTGTAATCCCAGCACTCTGGGAGGCTGAGACAGGAGAATCACGAGTTCAAAGCCAGCCTCAGCAACGGCGAGGCGCTAAGCAGTTCAGTGAGACCCTGTCTCTACATAAAACACAGAATAGGGCTGGGGATGTGGCTCAGTGGTCGAGTGCCCCTGAGTTCAGTCCCCAGTACCAAAACAACAACAACAAAAAACCCCAAAATACAAACCAGAAGGTTCCATTTATATGACATTCCAAGAAGGGCAAAATCCACCTGTGGTGTTGAGGTCAGGACAGCGGCTTGCAGGAGCAGGCAGGAAGGGACCCAAGGCTGTTCTGGCGTGGATCACTTTTCATCTGTGGGTCTGGGTGCTGCTTGTTGGCTGTCCTCAGGTCGGGGCAGCTGTCATTCTGCATGCTGGTCATTTGTGGATCTTCATCTATGTCGTGCCTAAGTGTTTCATAAGTGAAAACAAGCAGTCTGTAAGTTGCAGAGTGGAGATGCGAGGAGCGTCTAACGGGTCTGAGTGAGTGCTGTCCTGCGCCGTTACGTGCCGGCGTGTGCGTGGTGTGGGCACGGTGTGGCCAAGGCTGTCTGGCAGGGGGCAGACGAGGGAGTGAGAGAATGGGCTCCAGCATGCACATCACAGAAACACACCCGGGTTGTTAAGTGCAGTGGCCACACCATCCTCCCTGCAACGCATGTGGCCAAGGCAGGAGGGTCACGACTGCGAGGCCAGCCTCTGCAATTCAGCAAGGTCCTGCCTCAAAGTAAAAAAAGCGGGACATGGTGATGCACACCTGTAATCCCAGCAGCTCAGGAGTGTGAGGCAGGAGGATCACAAGTTCAAAGTTAGCCTCAGCAACTTAGTGAGGCTCTAAGTTACTCAGCAAGACCCTGTCTCTAAATAAAATACAAAATAGGGCTGCACCCTTGGGTTCAATCCCTGGTACCAAAAAATAAAAGTAAAGGTGGAGCAGATCTTTCAGCCCTGCTACTTGGTAGGCTGAGGCAGGAGAATCACAAATTCAATGCCAACCTTTGCAATTTAGCAAGACCTTGCTTCAAAATCAAGTTAAAAGGGCTGGGGGCAGGGTGGCACTGGGGTTGTGGCTCTGTGGTAGAGCACTTGCCTCACATGCGTGGGGCACTGGGTTTGATCCTCTGCACTATATAAATAAACAAATTTTTTACAACTAAAAAAATTCTTTTAAAGGGCTAGGGGTGTAGTCCAGTGGTAGAGGGCCTCTGGGTTCATTCCCTAGTACTGCTAATAAATAAACAAATTATAAATAATAAAAAGGTCTGGGGAGGGGCTGGGGTAATGGCGCAGTGGTAGCGTGCTCGCCTAGCATGCATGAGGCACTGTGTTCGATCCTCAGCACCACATAAAAATAAAATAAAGATATTCTGTCCACCTACAACTAAAAAAATAAATATTTAAAAAAAAAAAAAAAGGTCTGGGGATACAGCTCAGTGTCAGCGCCCCTGGATTCAATCCCTCATACCACAAAATAAAATATAAATAAAATTTTTTTTAAAAATGGGCTGGGATTGTAGCTCAGTGGTAGAGTGCTCGCCTCACATGCGTGAGACACTGGGTTCGATCCTCAGCACCACATACAAATAAAATAGGGATATTGTGTCCACCTACAACTAAAAAATAAATATTAAAAAAAATGGGTGGGAATATGGCTTATTGGCAGTTGGCTTGTCTAGCATGTGCGAGACCCTGGGTTCAGTCCCCAGTAATGAAGACACAAACACATCTTGCTGGAGAGAGTGCTGGGGCACCCTGGAGATAGCCCAGCAGATACCCAAGTGGGAGCTGCACTGCCTTCCCCACGCAGGCGAGGGCTGTGGATGGCTCTCGGGGTGCCATGCCTGGTTGTGGCCCACTAAGGCCAGAGACCAGAGTCTGCCCTGACGTGGTCCCCAGCTCCAGGTCCTTTATGCCCACAGCAGAAACGGGGGCACCACCAGGGAGGGGCAGGTAGTTGCAGCCCATGCCCCGGTGAGTGGACAAGTCTGCTTGGGGACAGGGTGCTGGTGGACTTCCGCAGGACACACTGGCCTGTCGCCAGGAAGCCACAGCCCCTCACAGACCCAGGGTTGCTGCAGCAGGAAGGGGTGCCTGCTCTGGCCTGGCAAGGTGCTCCTGTGGGGCATGTCTAGCGTGCCTCTGCTGAGGCTGTGGCTCCTGCCTTGCCAACTGTTCCCGAGATTTTAATCACTTTGCAAATTCTCAGGATGGCAGTGTGGCTCTGGTAGACACTGGCCTTGGGCTCCACCCCCAGCAAAAATTTAAAAATAAAAAAAAAGAAAGATGGGGCAGGGACTGTGGCTCAGTGGTAGAGTGCCTGCTTAGCGTGTGAGGCACTGCGTTCGATCCTTTGCACCACATAAATAAATAAAAAAGGCATCGTGTACCTACGACTACAACTAAGACATCTTCTGAAAGGAGGGAAGGGAAATCTACAAAGCCAGCACGGTGTGGACGACTTAGGGAACCCCTGTCTCAAAAAAGAAATGTCCCGCAGGTGGCGGTTCCTCCCCAACGGGGTGGGCTGGCCGCAACACCAACCACCCACTGCCGCGAGCAGGGCCCAGTAGCCCCGGGAGCGCAGAGGAAGCCGCGCCGAGGCTGCAGGAGATTCGAAGTTGGGCAGAGGGGGGCGCAGGGGCAGGTCCTGGAGGCGGGACTGGTGGCTGGGCGGGAGCACGCGGACGGTCAGCAGGCTTCGACCGGCGCTGCGCTCAGGGGTCCTTGGGCTCTGGCGCCTGCCGGGTGCCGCTCGCGCCCCTGGCGGCGGGGTCCCCGGGTGCTCACGCAGCCCAGGCGCACGCCCATCATGTGCCACCCTCTGGAGGAGGGACTCCGCGGACAACTTTAAAGATACAGAGAAAGGCTCCATTCTTCCCGGGACCTCCGCCCACCCCTGGCCCAGGGAGGCGGGAGGCCAGGCAGAGTTACCAGAGGCAGGTGACCTAGAGGCTGAGAGCAGGCGAGAAGCTAGAGATGCCCCGGCCTGAGCAGCCTCCAGGAAGAGGCGGGGAGCGCCGTGGAGGACCAGGCTCATTGGCACTGTGAACTGAGACTCCTCGAGCAGAGGGTCCACACCGCAGAACTCAGAGTTGTGGCTGGGAAGTGTCTGGACCCTTCCCCAGGCCATGCCTGGGCCAACCTCTGTCCAGCCAGGGAGAGGGTGAGTGCAAGAGCAGGAGGGTACAGGGCAGCTGTGACACCCTGTGCACAATGAGCTGAGCCGGAGGCCTGGAGACTGACACAGCGGAATCTGGGATCCTCCATCCACCCCCACCTGCTCCGAGGACAGGACTATGCCTGTACAGAGGAGGCTCCTGGGCTCTCTCAACTCCACCCCCACAGCGACCCCCCAGCTCCGGCTGGACACCAACGAGACGGGCCCCCAGTGCCTGCTGGTGTCCATTCCTGACGGGCTCTTCCTTGGCCTGGGGCTGGTGAGCTTCGTGGAGAACATGCTGGTGGTGGTCGCCATCGCCAAGAACCGCAACCTGCACTCTCCCATGTACTGCTTCATCTGCTGCCTGGCCCTGTCTGACCTGCTGGTGAGCACCAGCAATGTGCTGGAGACTGCCCTCTTCCTACTGCTGGAGGTGGGCACCCTGGCAACGCCAGCAGCCGTGGTGCAGCAGCTGGACAATGTCATCGACGTGCTCACCTGTGGCTCCATGGTGTCCAGTCTCTGCTTTCTGGGAGCCATTGCTGTAGACCGCTACATCTCCATCTTCTACGCACTACGCTATCACAGCATTGTGACGCTGCCCCGAGCACGGTGGGCCATCGTGGCAATCTGGGTGGCCAGCATCCTCTCCAGCACCCTCTTCATCACCTACTACAACCATGCGGCCGTCCTGCTCTGTCTCGTCACCTTCTTTCTGGCCATACTGGCACTCATGGCAGCCCTCTACATCCACATGTTGGCCCGGGCATGCCAGCATGCCCAGGGCATCACCCAGCTCCACAAGAGGCAGCGCCCAGCGCACCAGGGTTTCCGCCTGAAGGGTGCTGCGACCCTCACTACCCTCCTGGGTGTTTTCTTCCTGTGCTGGGGCCCCTTTTTCCTGCACCTCACCCTCATCGTCCTCTGCCCCCAGCACCCTGCCTGCAGCTGTGTCTTCAAGAACTTCAACCTCTTCTTGGCCCTCATCATCTGCAACTCCATTGTGGACCCTCTCATCTATGCCTTCCGCAGCCGGGAGCTCCGCCTGACACTCAAGGAGGTGCTGCTGTGCTCCTGGTGAGCAGGGAAACTGGCTTCTGTCTCAAGGCCGGGGTGCTGGGCAGAGTGAGACAGGGGTATCCCGTGGCCTGAGTCCTGTGTGGCCTTGGATAGGTCCTTCCCTTCTCAGTCCCTTTTGCCAAAGGACAGACTAGATGATCTCTGAAGGAAGCACAGACCTCCTGGGACAGGGAGAGGGGTAAGTGTCACCTCCAGGAACCACCCCTCAAAAGAAGTTGTGGGAAAGGGAGGAAGCTGGGGAGAGGAGGGACTTGGGCACTGGGCAGAGGACAAGACCCCAGGCTCCTGAAGAGACATTCTCTGTCCTAGGGAGTTCTGCCTCTGCCTATGACTCGGCAATGCCCACCATCACTTGGTTTTTACTGTCAGCTCTCTGGGCTTGTGCCCTCAGCAGCTAGGACAGGAAGTCTCTGGGTGAGAAGAGCAATATGAGCCATGGAGAAGGGACCCTGCTCCTTTCCAGGGCCTCGGCAGAAAGGGCTTTGTGACTGGAAAGATCTAGCCACAGCTGCACGGTAGGCTGCTTTCAGAAGGGAGCTGGGGGAGGGCTGGAGCTGCTAGGAGTGGCGCCTGCCTGGCACTAGCACGTGGGGTGCTGGGTTGGACCCCCAGCACCACGTACACACATACACACATAAAATAAAGAAGTGAGCTAGCCGGGCGCGGTGGCTCAAGCCTGTAATCCCAGCACTTAGGGAGGCTGAGACAGGAGAATCGCGAGTTCAAAGCCAGCCTCAGCAATGGCGAGGTGCTAAGCAACTCAGTGAGACCCTGTCTCTACATAAAACACAGAATAGGGCTGGGGATGTGGCTCAGTGGTTGAGTGCCCTGAGTTCAATCCCCAGTACCAAAAAAAAAAAAAAAAAAGAAGTGAGCTGAGGGAGGGCTGGAGCTCCTAGGTGTGGCGCCTGCCTGGCACTAGCACGTGGGGTGCTGGGTTGGACCCCCAGCACCACGTACACACATACACACATAAAATAAAGAAGTGAGCCGGGGGACTGGATTTTCAGGATGGGCTTGCTGCACAGGGGAGCCCACCAGGGTGGGACTGACCATCCGAAGGCCAGTTTGTAGGCTCAGAGGAAGCCTGAGAGATGGGGATCCAGCACCACACTCACCCAAGGCCCAGGGCTCCAGCAGAGGCATGCTCTGGCTGCAGAAGAGGCGGCCAGTCTGAATCAGCAGCCAGTGCCTGGGGGCACAGGGCCAGGAAACTGCTGTGCCCAGGTGTAGCCTCATCACCATCTGCCTGGCTTCTTCCAGAAGCTGCTTGAAATCTGGGTTGGGGGAAGGCAGGGACAGTAGTTTAATGGGGAGAAAGGAATCCCTGAAACCATGACTGCCGACCCAGGGGAGGAGACCACCGTTCCAGAGGCCTCCAGTGTCCATGAGAACAGTGTGGTGACCTCAGGCCCTCGGCTCCTCTTTGGCTGTCTGTCTCTCTGTGACTACAAACCCCAATACAGAGCCGAGGATACATGCTCAGCAACCCCCTCCCCCAGTCACCTTCATGGTGACAAGATTCATTACTACCCAGGATGCCTTGGCCCAACAACACACGGGCAGTAGCAGGACCACCCGGTACCAGCCCCTGAGGTGCGCATGCCTGACCCTGGCCAGAGCATGCCCCTTTCCTAGCCTCATCCCTGCAACCCCACAGCTATGGGACACAATGAATAGGACCATCCTCATCTGCTGAGATGCCTGGAGGGGCCTGTAGTCCAGGGTGGACCAGGTACTGGGATCTGTTCTTGGCTAGGTACTGCCCTCCTGGGAGCTGGGTCAGTGCTCTGCCAGCCCTGGGAAATATTTAGTCAAGGCCTCTAGGATAGGGTGAGTCTGCCTGGGGACTCAGGATGTCCAAGACCAAGTCCAGGGCAGTGGACATCTTGGGGTGAACTATACGGTAGCGTGGTTTTAGAGAGTGGTGGACCCCTTGAGCCCCTCCTCTGATGCAACCAGGGCTTCTGACTAAGCCAACCTCGTTTTCCTGCAGAGACACTGGACATCAGTGGACCTCCTCCTTGGGGTGGGCTCGGTGGTGTGTGTGCTCTTAACCTTCTCTCGGACAGGTCTAGTAAGCAGCCTCACAGTGCTGTCAGCTCCAGCCCTGACTGCTGGTTCCCGGCAAAGCCAGTCTCTGCTGGGAGACAGAACGGTGAGTCAGCCTTCAGCCTGGCACCAGAGCCCTCTGGGGACAAAGGGGAAGCTGGCTTGGTCTGATGCCATCACAGCAGAAAGGCAGTCCAGGCCTGTGGATGGTTCCAAGCTTCTTCCCTTGCTCAGACAAGGAGGCACAGCCAAATGCTCACCCAGGACTCCTTGAATGGGGACAGCTGGAAACCAACCCCGGATAGCTACATCATGGACACACCGTGGGGGAGGGGCACCTCTTGAGAACAAAAGACCCATTTCTAAGCTTGCCAAACCAGGGAGCTTCTCCTAAGAGAGGAGAGAGACGCAACCACACCCCAGAACACTCCTGCACAGACTGGAGGGCACAGGCGCCTGCTGGCTTTGAAGTGAATGCTGCTTGGGGGTCTACACACTGTGGTGCTGTCTGAGATCCTTCTGAAGGGATTTCTGTCATACAGGAGGACCTCATTATAAGGTGCCCCTGGAATGTCTGACCCTAGATGAATATTAAACAGTGCAGTATGTATGTGCAGAAGGGTGCATGGCCACCTCTTCCTCGCCCTACTCTTCTGACCAGTAGACTTCTCTACCGGTTGTCCCCGCCTCCATGCACACAGTCTCCCTAGGTAGGTAGTTCCAGATGGCACCTTACCCTCAATTGTACCAAGAGTCCAAGAATACAGGTGACATCAGGGAATGAGTCAGAAACTGCTGCCTACTACCTTCTGCCCTGGTGGGTCCACTGCCTGGCTTATGTACCTTTAGGATGATTTTTCAGGTGGATATTCATGGAGCAGGGGCTGCATGCCAGGCGCTGGGAATGGGCGGGGATGCAGTGCCTCCTCATGGCAGCCCTTGGGAAAGAAGGGCAGGTGGCACCCTCCGTTGCCAGGACAGTGACTCTGAGTTGCATACATAACCTGCCACCCTTCTTGTTCCCATAACCCTCCTGACGCAGATGTTTCTGGGCTCTGTCTGAAGTTTGCTTTCTTAGTGGGTTCAGGGCCTGCTCCAGCATTTCCTGCCTCGCCCACCCCTCGCCGACCGGCAGAGACCAGAGTACCTTGTCTGCCACAAAACAGGGACCCAGGAAGATGGGGGTTGGTTCCTAAGCCGATGAGGACAAGAAAGACCCTACTCACAAAGCCTCAGGGTGGGGCTGCAGCAGGGTGGGACCCAATAGGGCAGCTGCCGCGGGGAGGAATGTCCAAGGGCCAAAGCGAGCTCGACTGTCCTCCCTGGAGCCCCCCCACCCGCACAACCGGCCCTTCTGGGAGCCAGCCCCTCCTTTCGGAGGCGCCGGGCCGGCCGAGTCCCGGTGGCTGGAGTAGGCGCCGCATTGCGCGGGCGGAGCCGGGATGCGCGGTGCTGATGCTGCAGAGCCGGTGCCGCATTCTGCGGCGGCGCCCTGCGATTGGCGGCGCCCGCTGATGTCAGGCCGGCGGGGGCGGGGCCGGCGCTATAAGAGCTGGCGGCGGGGGCCGCCGACCCTCCGCAGCCCGCCCGACTGTCCGCTTGCGCTCCGCCGCCGCCCGCCAGACGCAGCCAGCATGAGGGAGATCGTGCACATCCAGGCCGGCCAGTGCGGCAACCAGATCGGGGCCAAGGTGAGGCCACGCGTCGCCCCCGCCCGCCCTGCATCCCGGCGCGCACCCCGGCGCCCCACCGGGCGGCGGCCCCGGGCAGCGAGGCGTGATGCACCGCGGGATGCACCCCGCGCCGCTCCCGCCGCTCCAAGCCCGGAACAAAGGGATGAGCGCCGTCCCCCGCCGGGCGGCAGGGGCGTCGAAGTCCTCGCCCTGCGATCCCCACCCGCGCCTTTCCTCTGCCCCTGCCCAGGTGACCTCGGCCTGTCGCGGGGCAGCACACGTCAGCTCCATCTGCGCCTTCACCTCCCCCGCGCGGCCTCAGCAGGCCTGCTGGGGGACTGCCTGGGCGTGGCCCTCTTGGGGCCGCACCTTAGCCTTGAGTGAGATGGAGTGGGTGAGCAGCTTTGGGTGGGGCTCTCCCCCAAAGCCAGGATGATTCCCTCTGCCCAAACCTCCACTGGAGGAACGGGATGTCCTCCAGGGCACACAGCCGCCCTCCTGTCCTCAACCTTGTTCTGACAACCCTAGCTTCCTAGCCCCACCCCATTCCTTTGTTGGAGGAATTGGGCCTGGACTAGGGTGACCTTGGTCCAGAACTGGACTCTGCCCTCAACCCTGCTCTTTCTGGACAAAGGCCCCCTGCCTCCCTGGACCGCGCCCACCGCGCCTACCACTCTAGCTTGGACACTGGAACAAAGGCCGGCTGCAGGTGTGGAGGCTGCAGCCTCCCTCGCTTTCTTTGTTAGTTCACCTCGCAGATGTCGAGGCTGAGGCAAGGAAAGGTGTTGGTGTGCCACTCTGCAGGGAACTTCAGCTGTCCTCATCCCCACCCAGACTGTGATAGCTGTCCTGTCCCCAAGTCCTGGAAGGCTGTCCCCTGCCCAAGGTCACACAGCAGGTGGAAGACAGCTGGCTGACCCCTTGGCTCTGTCTCTTGCAGACCTGGGGCTTGGGCTGAGTGGGTGGAAGGGTCTGCACTCAGAACAAAGTGGAGGGATGGGGCTTTGTCAGGACTGAAGCCAGGGACCCAGCTCAGGATGCTGTGGAGCTACTTCCCAGGAAGGCCTTGGGGGAGACAGGTCCTGGGCCGGGCAAGGGCTTTCCTGGGAGGCTGTTGCCATGGAAACCAGGCAGGAACAAAAAAGCTAATTACTCTGGGCTGGGGCAGCCACGTGGCTGACATGTAAATTGCAAGGTTGGCTCTAGGGTGGAGATGCCTCTGATGGGGGGTGGGCAGTACTGGGGGGATTCCCTAATCACCAGAGAGACAGCTGCGTCTCTCTAGAAGGGATACTGGGGGAGGGGAGGCCTGAGGGCCAGGGTTCTCAGATCTAATCAGGACTCCTGGGGCAGTCAATGACAGCTGCTCTGAATTGATGGGAGGGGCTGAAGACTCCTTACTGTGGTCACAGGCCCGGCCTGCCCTGAACATCTGCTCCTGGGAGCAGAGGTTAGTGTGGGGTAGGGAGGATTGGCAGTCCTGAGGCCTGGTGACCCTGCTCCTATTGCTTGGACTGGCCCAGCCCTTCAGTCCCACAGGCACACATCAGGCAAAAGCTCAGGGCTAGAAGTCGTCTACACTAAGTTCCTCATGTAGCCTACAGGGTGCTGGACAGTGTCTTCAGACACTGGACTATGGACCTTAGGTTTGCCCACTCTTTTTATTCCTTTTGAGTTGTTTTTATTAATTTGTTTGTTTAAAAACTTAATTTCTTGTGCTGGGCATGGTGGCACATGCCTGTGATCCCAGCTGCTGGGGAGACTGAGGCAGGAGGATTGCAAGTTCAAAGCCAGTCTCAGTAACTTAGCCAGACCCTGTCTCAAAATATAAATAAATAAATAAATAAATAAATAAATAAATAAATAGAGCTGGGGTTGTGGCTCAGTGGTTAAGCATCCCTGGTACCTTGGTACTAAAACAAAAACAACAACAACAAAACAATTTCTGGCAGGGTGTGGTGGTGCAGCCTCTAATCCCAGCTATTCCATAATCCCAGTTGAGGCCAGCCTGAACAATTTAGTGAGACTGTGTCTCAAAATAAAATAAAAAGGGCTGGGGATGTAGGTCAGAGGTAGAGCCCTTGCCTGGTGTGTGGAAGTCCCTGGGTTCAATCCCCAGTACTAAAAGGAAACAAAGAAAGAAAAAGCAGAGAGACCAATTTTCTCGGGGGAGGATTCTTTCCTTTTCCATTTTCACCTCTGTGGTGATCAGTGATCCGTGTGAAGCAACTTAGCAGTTCCCTTCTGCAGTCCCCCAACCATGCCCTGGGGGGTCCCAAAAGACCAAGCTGGAGGCCCCTGGGCTGGGCCCTGTGTGAAGGACTCTCTTACCGCAGGAAGTCTCCTGGCCATTGTTTTGCCCATGGTACAGCAGGTGGTAGGTCCCTGAAGTGGGGACCAGGCGCTTCTCACCTGCCCACTGGTCTCAGGTGGGCGAGGGGCTGCTTCCCTGCTCCTGGGTCCCTGGCTCAACACAAAGAGCCAAGGGGTCCGGGAGGTGCCCGGCTGGGGTAGGTGGGTGGAGGCGGGACAGTCCGCGGCCAGGAGCCAGCACTTCGGCAGGGCAGCAGCAGCGCATTAGTTATTTGTAGGAATCGCCGCCAAGTGCGAGTGTGCTGAAGCACCATCTAGGGGCTTTGTTTCCGTCGTCTCGAAGGCCGAGGCGAGATGGGCATCGCCCGCCCCCGCCCCCGAGGATGAGGACAGCGGGTCTCGGGAAGCTGAGTCACTTGTCCGGGGCTGCGGCAGATGGGGCGTGGTCACCGCAGGGCGGGCGGGGACTCACCCGGTTCCCTAGGCTGGGGTCCCGGCCCCACCCGACTCGCCTCCCCTCCGGGGCTGGGCAGTCCTGCGCCCAGCCTCGAGGTGTCTTTGTCTGTGCCCCCAGGGACTCGGCAGCGCCCCTCCCTCTGCTGCTGGGCGGGGCCTCTGGGCGGGGCCTGGCCTGTGAGCCAATGGGAGGGGGCTTGCCCGCCTTGTCCTCAGGGTTCCGCCCCCGCTGTCCTCGGAGGCCGTGGGCTGCAGCCGACTACCTGGGGTCGCAGAGCGAGGCTTGGCTCAGAACCAAGGGTCCATGCTGCTCCTGGTAGTTCCTTTTCTGCAATGATGCTATTTAATTTTCAGAATTATTTTGTTTATTAAACATGTTACATAATGTATTTTACTGATAAGACTTTATTTTAGATTAATTTATTTAATCTGAGTGGTAAGCTCAGGGGTCTGCACCACTGAGCTGCATCCCCAGCCCCTTTTTCTTTGATGTTTTACTTTGAGTCAGGGTCTTATAAGTTGTGAGGCTGGCCTCAGACTTGCCATCCTCCTGCCTCAGCCTCTCAAGTTCCTAGGATTACAGGTATGTGCCACTATGCCCAGCAACTTTTTCTTAACTACTGATGCATATTCTTCCTGTAAAAAGTTGAAACACTGCATAGTCTGGTGGCTTAGGCCTGTAGTCCCAGCTGCTGGAGAAGGCTGGGGAATCAAGAAGGTTACTTTAACCCAGGAGTTCATGGCCAGCCTGGGCAACATATTGAGACTTTGCCTCAAAAAAAAAAAAAAAAAAGGAAAAAGCACTACAGATAAGGGAACATCTTCCCTTCTTGGTCTTACTCGCCAGTCCTAGACACAATTTTCTATTCTTTTGGTCCATTTTGCTTAAGTTACCCATGCATATGGTTTTAAAACTTTAATAGCACCAAAGACCTTGTTACCAGTGAAGCCCACATCTGTGAAGGCTTTCTTGTCAAGCTTGGGCTAGTTACTTGTGAGTATCATTGTCTTGTCCACACTGTCCAGGTTGAGGCTGGTCCTGCCTCCAGGGACGGCTGCTTCTCATTGGACCCATGGCTACCACTAACTGAGCTGCAAACACATGCACTGGGTTGAGCTCCTCTCACCTCTGCAGGTGCTGGTGACTGGTGGCCTTGGAGCCAGAGGCTGGGGCCCACTAGCGCTAATGGACCAAGGCCCCTGGCTCTGGATTGTCAGCAACCAGTTCCTTGAGACAGCCTCCAGGGTCAGAGCAGAACAGCCCCACATGCCTCCGACATTTCTGTTTTTATTTTCCTGATTAAAAATTAACCCACACTGCAAAGAGAACAATGAAGCTTAGTAATGACAAAAGAGAAAGAACTCCAGTCCCATCCTTGCTGGTAGGTGACTTCTGGAATAGTCCGTCGGGATAAGCTGCTAGGACCCTGCTTTATTAATAACCGCTCTGTTCAAACTGTTTGGATTTTTAAAATTTTATTTTTAACTAATCTTACTTTAAAAGCCAACATGAAGCCGGGCACGGTGGCTCAAGCCTGTAATCCCAGCACGTAGGGAGGCTGAGACAGGAGAATAGCGAGTTCAAAGCCAGCCTCAGCAACAGCGAGGTGCTAAGCAACTCAGTGAGACCCTGTCTCTACATAAAACACAAAATAGGGCTGGGGATGTGGCTCAGTGGTCGAGTGTCCCTGAGTTCAATCCCCAGTACCAAAAATTAAAAAAAAAGCCAACATGTGCACGTGGCGATTCCAACAGTACCAAAGAAGAGTGGTCAGTGAAAAGCCCAGGACCCAGGCACTGCTCTGTGCTTCTGTGGGAGACATCCAAATATAGACAAGCACATGCAAACTGTTTTCCTCCACCAGCACATGACTCCTAAGTGGAGGCCCTTTGTTTCTCGAGGCCTTCCTGCCTTTAACTCATCTGAAAGTCACAGCAGCCCTGAGGAGCAAAGAGGAGGTGATGGGAGGGGCCTGCAGTCCTGCAGTCCTGGGAGCCCTACACATGTGACTGGTGGGGCTGCCTGTGCGGCAGACCCTGGGCCCCAGGGAAGCCCTGGGGTGAGGGCAGACCTCTTCTGCAGCTCCCTCTCACCAGGGTGTGGTGGTGTGTGCTGGCATGTGTGCTCACAGTTCTGCGTGGCATTAACCATCTGCCACAAACTGTTACTTGCTCTGCGTAGATGAGCTCATTGTATCCCTACAGACTTATTATCATCAGGTTCACTGTACAGATTGCACCAGGGCACTGAGAATCCTGGTGACCTGCCTGAGGTCACACAGCTGGGAAGAGGTGGGGCCAGGCTGTGAGTCCTCAATCACCCTCACATCCTATGTGCCACCCTGCTCTGCTGCAGGTGTGGGACCAGAGTTTGAGAAGCACTGTGTGTTCCTGCCTAAGCTGGGGAACAGGAGCCTTAGCATTGCCAGGCTCCATGGGGACAGGCCGGGTGAGGGTGGTCTCAGGGAAGTCATTCCCACATGGGACCCCAGTGGCCCGGATGCAGACCTAGTGGGAGGTGCTTGCTGAGTCTGGTTCCCAGGCTCCCTGTGGGTCGGCCTGGCTGGAGGCAGTGTTTTGGTCAGTTTTTTGCTGCTGTGACTCAAAGACCTAACAAGAACAATTAGAGGAGGAAAAGTTTATTTGGGGCTCATGGTTTCAAAGGTCTTCATAGATGGCCGGCTCCATTCCGTGGGGCTCAAAGTGAGGCAGAACATCATGGCAGAAGAGTGTGGCAGAGGGAAGCAGCTCACGTGATGATCAGAAACCAGAGAGACTCCACATGCCAGATACAAAATACACACCCTACAGGCATGCCCCCAGGGACCTGCCCCCTCCGCTAACCCACCTGCCTTCGGTTACCCCTGGTTTCCGAGGCTGCCAAGCCCAGTCTTCTCTCCTCTGAGCCTTCTTGCATTGGCTTACATGTGAGCTTCTGAGGGACACCTCACATCCACACCGTGACAAGCAGGGCTGAGCCCCAGCACTGGACACTGCCTGCTCTAACATGCCAGATCTGGGCCTGCTTTTCCTTGTCTGGAAACAAGGAATAATATACCCCAAGAGGTGCTGTGTCCTTGCCCACGAGTGCAAAACTGGGTCTGGGAACCTGGTCTGTGTGGGCTGAGCCCTGGGCCACCTCTGGGCCCTGGGCAGCCTGGTCATGCAGGTAGTAGGTTGTCTGGCAGGAGTTTCCCAGTCATGGGCTGTGGGTTATAAGGCTCGGGGCGGGTCCTATCCTGGGGTGTGGCTGCTCACTGACCCTCCTCCTGCCTCCATTGCAGTTCTGGGAGGTCATCAGTGACGAGCACGGCATCGACCCCAGTGGCAACTACGTGGGGGACTCAGACCTGCAACTGGAGCGCATCAGCGTCTACTACAATGAGGCCTCCTGTGAGCAGCTGCCCCTGGGGACGGGGCCCTGGGTGGGCAGAGTCCTAACCTCTCTGCCTCCGCTGGTTGGCCCAGAGGCCAGCAAGTGGACTGAGATGGGACATCCAGATTGACAGAATGAAAATCACAGATCAGTCGACAACCAGCACAGAGTGAGGAGCAGACACCTAGTGGCTGCCATGGCATGTGTGCAGTCCAAGGATCAGGTGGCGGGCGGGCGCAGAGCCAGCTCACTGGAGGGCGCGTTAGGGGCTATTTGGTAACCAATGCAGAGTGATTTCCATAGCAAAGTGGTGAAATAGCAACCTGCCTACAGACATGCCTGACTCGATTCTGCCCATCTAGGGTATCAACCATTTCATACATGGCAGGGTTTAGAAGGAAGCGGGGAGCCCTTGACTCTCTGAGACCCACATTACTGGCCCCCTCTCCCCTCAGCTCACAAGTACGTGCCTCGGGCCATCCTGGTGGATCTGGAGCCTGGAACCATGGACAGCGTCCGCTCTGGGGCCTTCGGGCACCTCTTCAGGCCTGATAACTTCATCTTTGGTGAGTTTCCCCTGCTACACGTGCTCTGGGGGCCCAGCAGCCTGGGCACGTGAACGCAGGTTGCAGAGGCAGCAAGCCAGGAACAGGGTAAAGCCTCTTGCTGGGACCATGCAGGTTGGAAATAATATTTCCAGTTTATGCTCTGGCACTGCAGGCCCAGAGAAAGGATTCTGTGGGAAACACCACTTGGGTTTCAATAAGAAAGGAATAAAATACAACTAAGCTTTTGGAATCATTACGGGATTGGGGGAAAGAAGCTGGGGACTCTGTTTTTGGGCATGTGGCAAGAGGTCGACTTTCCTGTGCCTGTGCCCCTGTGGCAGCCCCCCGTGCTCACACAGGTGCAGGAAGAGGCCTCACTTCACTTCCTTTTCTGGACCGGGCACACCTAGCCGGTGGGTGCCAGTACTCACCCAGTTCTGAGTTACCAGGGATTCTGGGGTTGGAAGGAATGTGGGCTGGACATCCAGATTGCCTTTGGGAGATGGCAAGGCACTGGACTGACCCCAGAGTCTTAGTTTCCTGTCCATAGTTTTTGACACTGGGCAACATGCAGCTGGGCTCCCCAGCGCTCGGTGTCCACGGCAGGGCCCGTGGCAGGCGGAGAAGCTGTGCTCGCAGGGTACGCACTTGCAGAAAGCAGGCACCACTCTTCCGCAGCTGCCCTCTGCGGCGCTCAGGCGGCTGCTGTCTGAGCTGCAGACCCTCGGCCCCCGCCTGTCACCTCTTCCTGTTCCCCCACAGGTCAGAGCGGGGCCGGCAACAACTGGGCCAAGGGCCACTACACCGAGGGCGCGGAGCTGGTGGACTCCGTGCTGGACGTGGTGCGCAAGGAGTGCGAGAACTGCGACTGCCTGCAGGGCTTCCAGCTGACCCACTCGCTGGGCGGCGGCACGGGCTCGGGCATGGGCACGCTGCTCATCAGCAAGGTGCGCGAGGAGTACCCCGACCGCATCATGAACACCTTCAGCGTGGTGCCCTCGCCCAAGGTGTCGGACACCGTGGTGGAGCCCTACAACGCCACGCTGTCCATCCACCAGCTGGTGGAGAACACGGACGAGACCTACTGCATCGACAACGAGGCGCTCTACGACATCTGCTTCCGCACGCTCAAGCTGGCCACGCCCACCTACGGGGACCTCAACCACCTGGTGTCGGCCACCATGAGCGGCGTCACCACCTCGCTGCGCTTCCCGGGCCAGCTGAACGCCGACCTGCGCAAGCTGGCCGTGAACATGGTGCCCTTCCCGCGCCTGCACTTCTTCATGCCGGGCTTCGCGCCGCTGACCGCGCGGGGCAGCCAGCAGTACCGCGCGCTGACGGTGCCCGAGCTCACCCAGCAGATGTTCGACGCCAAGAACATGATGGCCGCCTGCGACCCGCGCCACGGCCGCTACCTCACCGTGGCCACCGTCTTCCGCGGGCGCATGTCCATGAAGGAGGTGGACGAGCAGATGCTGGCCATCCAGAGTAAGAACAGCAGCTACTTCGTGGAGTGGATCCCCAACAACGTGAAGGTGGCCGTGTGCGACATCCCTCCCCGTGGGCTCAAGATGTCCTCCACCTTCATCGGCAACAGCACGGCCATCCAGGAGCTGTTCAAGCGCATCTCCGAGCAGTTCACCGCCATGTTCCGCCGCAAGGCCTTCCTGCACTGGTACACGGGCGAGGGCATGGACGAGATGGAGTTCACCGAGGCCGAGAGCAACATGAACGACCTGGTGTCCGAGTACCAGCAGTACCAGGACGCCACGGCCGAGGAGGAGGGCGAGATGTACGAGGACGACGAGGAGGAGTCGGAGGCCCAGGGCCCCAAGTGAGGCAGCTCTCACCTCGGGCGAGGCCACTGCAGCCAGGGCCAGGCAGCAGCATCTGGCCCAGCGCCACGGAGCCGCCACACTGCCCCAGCTTTGCTTCCCAGGCCTCAGTGCCCCAGGGCTCGGATGCTGCGCTCCAGTATTTATGGCCAACCCCACCCCACAGGAGGCCGCTGGGCTGTCCTCCCACGTAGACCACGTCCTTGTTCCTGTTGCTCATTTTGTCTCTTTTATTGTGGCTCCAGGCCTGATGTTTTACGGTTTGTTTTGTTTTTTTACTGGTTTGTGTTTGTATTTTGGGGGGATACTTAATAAATCTATTGCTGTCAGATACCTTTGCCTGGTGCTGGAGATTTTTTTTTATTCTGGAAAGTCTGGTTCGGAAGGATGAGGAGAGGGGGCAGGGTGGTCCAGGTGGGGACAGGCCAAGGTTTCCTAGGTGGCAGCTGAGACAGGCCTGGGCTGGAAGCCAGGTGTCTCAAGGGCAAAGCCCTGGGGAGCTCCTGGAAGTGGACAAGGGGAGCTGGAGGAGGACCAGCTATGCCTGGATGAAGCCCTGTCCCCGGACTCCAGGGTGTCTTCTGTGACTCAGGAGGAATGCCACACTTGTCTCAGGCCTCCCTCAGGGCAGCTCAGGCTCAACGCTTCTCTCCAGCCATTCCCCAGTTAGTGTAGTAACTGGCCTCAGACCTGAAGCCTGAGACCTGAGCTGAGGAGGCTAGGAAAGGAGCCCCTCTGAGGGGCTGAGGTTGTGGTTCGGTGGTAGAGCGCTTGCCTCGCATGCGTGAGGCGCTGGGCTCCATCCTCAGCATCACATAAAAAATACATAAATAAATAAATCAAAGGTTTAAAAAAAAAGAGCCCCTTTGGGAAGTCACTGGTTGGGGTCAATGAGGTGTGACAGCTCCCTGCACCCCCTGGTGGACATTTCTTGCAGCTGCAGGAGGCCCACTGCCCAGGGGCCCAGACCCCACTTCTCCTCCCTGTGGCTCCTCCCTGGTGAGCCAAGGCACGTGGTCAAACCCAAATGTCCTGTGCTCTGCTTGGCAGCACCCTGAAAATGGCTTCCATGAGGGCGGCACCTTCTCATTTCACCCTTCATGCGGCTTTGTGTGCTGAAGAGAGATTGAAGGGCTGCTAACCCTGGCTTCAGACCAGGGAACTGAAGCCCCAAGGGCCACATGTCTCTGGTTCTGGCTCTGATGTAAGGCTGGGCTCTGGTGTCCAACAAGGATGGGGACACATGTTCATGCAATGTCTCACCTGTCACTGTAACAAACCACTCCAAACTTAACAGAATAGTGGCGTATCTTGTTAACTGGGTAATCTTTGATGCCTCATGGAGTAGGCCGGGATAACTCAAAGCCCAGTGCCTCACTCGAGACCAGCATCCTCTGGCCACCAGCTGTGCGCAGCGTGGACTGTCTGCCTGTTCTCCACGCAGCCTCTTCCCATCTGGTCTTACGTGGGCCAGTTCACATGCAGCCGCTTCCAAGGGCACAAGGCCCTCCTTGGGCCAGGTCAGAAACAGGCCCAGTGTCTGTGCTGTGTCCAGTGGGCCAGCCCAGATGCCAGGGAAGGGACTGCACAGAGGTCCAGGAGGTGTGGTCATGGGGGTCTCCCAAACAACCTGGCACATACCAAACTCCACGTATCCTGACCTCCCCAGGCCTGTGTCCCCACCTTGGTGACGCCAACCCTGTCTTCCAGGTGCTTGGGCCCTACCAGAGGCCTTCCCTTGCTGGAGGAAAGCCATTCTCCTCGTGGCAGCTGTGAAGCCCCAGCCCAGAATCCCCAGTGTGCCTCATACCTGCTCTGCCTGCAAATCGGGTGACTGCACATTAGAGTTTGGATCTGAAATGTCCCCAAAAGATCACATGCTGGGTTCCCAGCCTGTGGTGCTTACTGTTGGTAGGTGGTAGAACTTTCAGGAGGTGGGGCCTTGTGGAAGGAAGTTAGGTCACTGGGTGTGTACCCTTGAAGGGGACTTTGGGACCCTGGCTCCTTCCTCTCTCTTTACTTTTGCGTTCCAGTCAGCATGGTGAACAGATTTGCCCCAGCACAGGCTTCCACCACGGTGCTCTGCCTTCGCACAAGCCCAGGGAAGCAGGGGCCGAATCTCTGAAACTCTGAGCTAAGACAAACCTTTTCCTCCTTTTTTTTTGGTACCGGGGATTGAACTCAGGGGCACTCGACCACTGAGCCACATCCCCAGCCCTATTTTGTGTTTTATGTAGAGACAGGGTCTCACCGAGTTGCTTAGCACCTCGCCATTGCTGAGGCTGGCTTTGAACTCGCGATTCTCCTGTCTCAGCCTCCCTAAGTGCTGGAATTACAGGCTTGAGCCACTGCGCCCGGCTTATTTTGTGTTTTATGTAGAGACAGGGTCTCACTGAGTTGCTTGGTGCCTTGCCCTTGCTGAGGCTGGCTTTGAACTCTCAATCCTCCTGTCTCAGCCTCCTGAAGTGCTGGATTACAGGCGTGCACCACCACACCCAGCTCCTTTGCCTCCTTTTAAGTTGATTTTCTCAGGTATTTTATCACAGTGACAGCTGACTAGTACACTTGACCTTCAGAATTCACCCAGAATTCCAATCTCCGTATCTGCTGCTATGTCTGCCATCTTGTCTGGTCTTTACTGGGCTCCTTCTACTGGACCACTTCAGCCCCTTCCTCATATGGCAGCCAGATGCTCCTGGGGTGGCGGTCAGTGTTCACTTTTCCCGGCTCCTACCCTACAAAGCCTCAAGTACAGCAGAGTCCCTCAGTGGCCTCACATCTGCCTCTCCTTCCTGTTCTGTTCACACCACTTTCCTTAATGTTCCTTGAGTGTACAGGCCCAGGCCACCTCCAGGGCAGACCAGACCACTGGTGGCCAGACTGCGCATGCACTGGCAGAAGCTGGGTGAGCTTGAGCCACGATGCTGCAGAGATAGAGGGTGGCATTCCACCTAGGGGCCTCTTGCTGTAGCTCTGGGACCACACTCTCTGTCCTCCCCTGCCCCTTGTGGCTGACCTTCTTGGCCTCCCACGGCTGGGCCTTCTCTCTTGCACTCCAGCACTGGAGCGCACCTTCCAAACAAGGCCACAGAATGTCTTCCACACTACAGCTGTGCCACTTTCACAGGCTCAGGGTTGAACCCCCTCCTCTAGAACCCAGACTACCCTTTGTAAGAATAGCTGCAAGAACAAAAGGATAAGAACCCCAAAGAGAATATGCCTGGTGCTCCAGGCTCAGGGTCCCGGCCTGGGCACTGCACATCATGGTGAGCATAATAAGAGGGCTCCTACTTGCTGCCACTAGGTGTGGGGAGCTTGCTGGTTGGTCAGCTTTTCCTCCCTAAGTCCAAAATGCCCAAGAAGAAGAACTTGGAGGAGGAAAAGTTTATTTTGGCTCATGGTTTCAGGGGTTCAGTCCATGAACAGTCAACTCAACCTGAAATGAGACATCATCATGGTGGAAAGGCCTAGCATAGGGGAGCTGCAGGAGGGGCGAGGGACAAGATATGCAACCCTCCCGTCCTGCCCCACCGGCCTAGTTATCACCCAGGAGTCCACAAAGTGCTGATCCATCAAACAGATTGGCCCACTGACCAGGCCACCATTTACCTCCTGCATTAGCACAGGAGCTTCTGGGAGACCCTCATGCAGACCTTACAATTGCTATATAGTGATGGGCAGTGGCTGTGTGCAGAAAGGAGAAGGGAAATTTCAGTTGGCTTTCAAAGTCAAAGCAGAAGGGACTTCCTCATCACATGCATGACTGGTGTAGTGATGCTGGCCTTTTTTTTAGGTTCAGTTGGATTATGTGGCTCTGTTTTTGGCAGGCCTGTTGAGTCAAGCGGGAGCTTAGCTCCCCCAGAACAACCACCTCTGTAATTTTATTTTTTGAGACAAATCTCCTTGTGTTGCTCAGGCTGGTTTTGAACTCCTGGGCTCAAGAGATCCTCCCACCTCAGCCTCCTGAGTAGCTGGGATTACAGGCCACAACCACCACCACAGCCTTTCTGCAATTTTTTTTTTTTTTTTTTTTTTTTTTTT
>PVHX01015150.1:0-47836 GCA_004024805.1 Geosciurus inauris
AGGGGCTGGGATTGTAGCTCAGTGGTAGAACGCTTGCCTCACATGCGTGAGGCCCTGGGTTCTATCCTCAGCACCACATACAAAGCAAAATAAAGACATTGTGTCCATCTACAACTAAAAAAATATTTTTAAAAAATCCCTGAAGGAAGATCAATGGTCAGAATGAAATCTATTAGAGAAATGGTCACACAGGACCGTTTTGTCTTCCCTGTTCTAACCTCCCTCTCTTCCACCTTGGTCAGCTTACAATTTCACCTTCATCCTTTGAAAAGTGTAGATCTGGGTAAGTCCCTTGAAGACTTAAGTCCCTGCCAGTTAAGGCATTCAGATTCTTACCTATGATCTACCTCATCCCATCCAAGGAACCTGGGCCATAGGACTACTCACCTGGGGCACTGACTCCATAGGGCAGGGGCAGAAGTGGGGCATACAAGGCTCCACTTGTGTGCCTCAGAATCGGATTCCGACGGTAGATGAGGGCCACGGCCTCCGGATCCCCGCAACTCTCCTAGAGGCCAGGAAGTAGGTCACCCTGATGGGGAAGGGAGTTTCCCGTGCCCAGAAAGCTTTAGGTTCACCACTCTCCAGCTCTTAGTGGGGTCCTCTCTCTCACCTGTATATCCCTGAGCAATAGCTGGGTGGGTGTCTCTAGCGGGGCCTTTGAGGAGATCACTTCGCGCAAGGCCACCCCCCAGCGCTCGGCCTCTGCCTGGCGTGGGGAGCAGAGGCGGACGCTGTGTTTCCGGCCAGACACAGTCACTGACCACAGACCTGGTGGAAAATGAGACCGTGGAAGGCAATCAGGGCCAGTTGTCACCCCTGCCAGGAAGGTAGGAGGGTTCCCAATCAGTCTTACCAGTCTCCTTGGGCCTGCGCTCTGGGCCAGTCACTGAGCACAGGCTGGTGAGTACGAGGCTCCCAAGGCGCCGAGCACCCTTCCCGCTGCTGCTGAAGTGGTCCAGAGAATCACGAGTGAGCACGAACCAGGCTCGGCGAGGAGGCAGCCATGGCCGTGCCCCTCCTCCGCGGGGCTCACGATATAGCCAACCTGGGAGAAGAAAGGAGGGCGGAGGGATCAGCCTGAGGAGACAATATCCTCTGGAGGGTTGCCACCGGGGTCCTCCAGAGTGCCCTGAGGGAGTTCTCACCTTTCACAACTACATCAGGGTCATCCTCTGGCAGACCCTTTTCTGGAATGAGGCTCCGCGTCTCCTCCCAGCTCTGCAGCCTGGGTCAGAAAGGAAGAATTGAGTGAGGCTGCTAGACCTCCACTCCGCCTCCAGGGGGCTCCTCAGTAGGGGCTCCCCAGGCTGCGATGCGTACTTGCTCTTAAGCTAGGCACCCCTCCTCCAGGCTGTGGGAACCGCAGGGCTGTTCTGACCTTGCACCAGAAATAGCCGGGACCCCCCCACCTTCCTCCCCACGCCCCCAGCTGGACCGCCCCCGGGACCCCGGCCAAACCACAGCGTCCGGCGGTGCTGGGCCTCTCCCTTATTGCACAACCCCATGAGGGAAGATCGCAAGGATGAGGGTCCCAGAAACAGGCTGGGGTCTTAAAACTAAGAATGGGGCTGGGGTTGTGGCTCAGTGGTGGAGCGCTTGTCTAGCATGTGTGAGGCACTGGGTTCAATCCTCAATACCACATAATAAATAAAATAAAGTGAAGAAACAACAACAACAGAGAATGAAGAGGTAAAACTCACCTGTCGGAGACTGCCCCACTCCTTGCAGGCTGAGTCAGTGTCACCTCCAGGGGACTCTGGGGAGACAGGCAAGGAAACTCTGAGTGTCAGCGCCCTTCCTGCCCAGTGCCTGTGGATTCTGCATCTGGGACAGCTCTGCTCAGGGGGTCGAGGAAGTCAAGAGATTGGGTAGTGACTGGGCTGAACGACCTGGAGCCGCCCCTACCGCGGGTTTCTATGCAAACAAACTCTACAGAACAGCCACGAGCTAAGAAGCCAATGCGTCTGCGCCTGCCTTTCCTTATTCTTTGAAGATGCAAAGGGGTCGGGTAGGGTGGAAACAGTCCTGGGCAGGGAGTCAGGAGAACTGGGGTCTGTAACCGGCTAGACCACTAACTCACTGTGCCAAATCCCCTCCCCTCTCTGCGCGTTAGCTTCTCCATCTTTGAAACACCAGAGGTGGACCAAGTCCCTTCTCTCTCTGGCAGCCTGGAAGTCACTCCTTCCTCCTCATTTTTCCTTCATTGATTCTGCATTGCTGGTCAGGGGAAGGCAGGTGGTGGGCACAGAGATGAATGCAGGGAATTCAAGAGCTTGGTACATTTGCCTACAAAAACACTCCTCAGATTCAGGGGAGAGCAGAGACCCTGCCTCTTTGCTGAAGTTCAGGAAGGGCAGACCAGGCTGAAAAAAAGCACACACTTTCCAGGCCAGGTGTGGTTTGAGATTTTGCCTTTCTCTCACTCACCACATCCCTACTGGCTCTCCTGGAACTTCAACTGTAGACTGGGGTCTGAGAGAGGCCTCAAACCCAACCCAGAGCCAAGCCAGGCAGGAATTGTGCCATGGTCCCACTGCGCCCAGACTGCTAGAGAGCCAGGAGGGGGGAGGAGGGGAAAGGAGACCAGGGACACCTGTCCCCAAGCTGCGAGGAGGAGGGGGTGGAGGTGGAGCATAAGGGAAGCAATGGCTTGGTCGACAGAGTAGACCCTGCCCAGACTGGAAGCTTGGGGACGCCTGAGTCCTGTGCCTTCCCTGGAAACACATTCACCTATTTTCTGGAGGGTCTGAGCAGAGCTTTCAGCCACAGCACCAGAGGGGCAGGTACTGATCACTCTCTTAGACCAACCCGGGTAATCGCAGTCCCCTGCTTCCCTCCCCCTCCTCTATATTTATCTGCCCTCTGCCTCGCCAGGTGCTGGCCGCAGGCCCCAGTAGCACCCCGCCCCACCCGGGCACTGAGCCACAGAGCCTGCTGGGGACCCCTGAGGGGGATGGGAGCCTGACCCAGGCCACAGCACATGAGAGTCTGATTGCCAGGGTATAGACAGGGTATTGCCATGGCAAAGGGCTCGACGTCAGGGATGGAGATCTGCCACATCAATCGTGCCTCAGTTACCCGAAGGGGAGATCTGACAAAAGCCAGCAACCAAGCGTTCCCAACTGCCCCCTCAGGGATTTCGCAGGAGCCTCACCAGGGAAGGCCGAAAGTTCTGTCCTGAGTGGCAGGGTAATGACGAGGGGTCCTCAAAGGGCCACAGCCCCCAGGTCCCTGTCCGTGGGGTCCTCCCCGCAGACCCCAATCCTTGGATGACTTCTCCCCCACGCCCCGGTCCCGGTGGAGGGAGCTCCCGCATCTGGCCCCAGTGCTCATCAACTTGGAGCAGAGGGGACCCAGGCGTTCGAGCCGCCCAGCCGGCCTCGCCACATTCTTTGGCGCTGGCGGAGGCGGAAGGAGACGGGATGGGACGCGAGCCCGGCAGGGAAGGGAGAGGCAGAGGCAGAGGCAGGGCCAGGTCGCGCCACGCGTGACGCCTCCCCTGCCTCAGGGCGCCCAGCAGGTGGACAGCGCCCAGTGTGCAGCGCTAGGCCCACAGGCACATCCCAAGTAGGGCTGCTCCTTGAGCTCCTGGGGGCTCTGGCCTCCAGGCAAGAACCTCTCCCACATCCCCAGTTTGCCAAGAGCGCAGCGTTTGGCTGGAGTCTGGAGTGGGATCAGGCATGACCGCCGGTTGTAGTGAGAGTGATTGAGACAAGGCTCCAAATCCCTCGGGGACTTACCCTCCCGCCGCCCGCTGGACTCGGGGTCCGTAGCTCAAAGGTCTCCTCGTCTTCGTCCTCGTCCCCGTCCCCGCTAAGCTCGCCGTCACCATAGTCTCGGTGCAGAAGAGTGAAGCCTCGACGGCAGCACAGGAGCCACCACAACCCCCCCGGGAGAGGCATCCGGGCGAGCAGACGGGGGATGGGGGCCCGGGCAGCCGAGGCCAAGCAGCAGGGGATCGGAGAAACTGGCGGGGCTCCGACCCAAGCGGGAGAAAGATGAGGCGGGAGGAAGAGGTGGGAGAGGAGGACAGGGAGAAGGCAATGTCTAGAGCTAGGGTGCAAGGGGACGCTAGCTAGAGCCTGCCATGGGCTCAATGTCTGGGCCCCTGTAGGGGGAGGGGGAAAGGAGTCCAGGGCCTGGGGGGGAACAGGGAGCAATGTCCGGAGCTGGGAAGTAGTGTCCGTTGTAGTATCCAGCCCTGTGGGGGGCAGTGTCCGGTGCAGTGTTGAGGTGGGCAGTTGTCCAAGCTCCAGGGAGGGTTGTGTCCGGTAGGGCGTCCGGTGGCCGGGGCCCCGGCGGCGCGCTCTGCGCTCCCTGCAGCCCCGGGACTGGCGCGCTGGGGGCGCGAGCACAGCTCCCGGACCCCGCCTCCCCAGCCCCCTCCCCCTTGGGCCCCCCCTTTCCTCCTCTTTCTCTCCTCCCTTCTTTACAGGGCAGGGTCCACGTTTCGTCACAGCCTCTTCCGCCCAATCTCTGCGCCTGGAGCCTGGCTTGGCCACCAATCAGAAGCTTGAAACTGCGGCGGGTTGCATCATGTGCCTTTGGCTGGGTGCCAGCGGGGAGGGGCGGGAGAAACAGGGAAGGAGGGGGCGGTACGATGCTAACCACGCCCCAGGCTCTGAGGTCGGCGGCGGGGTGCCAGTGACGTCACGGAAGCCCGCCTTCAAGATATTGCTTTAACCCTTAGCACACCAACCAGCAAAATTAAAAACCCTCTTGAGGAGCTCTGGAGAACGAAGGGCATAGAGTTGAACGGAATTCCGACTGCTGTGCTGTGTTTCCTCTTAGGGTCCCTGGAAAGGGAAGAGCTTTAACTACCGTGAGAGTGTCCAGACCTGAACCGGACCCAGCTCTAAAGACGACCTTGCCCCCCTGGAGTTAAGAAGTCCAGTTCCTAGATCTGAGTCACCTCATTTTTGAGGTGAAGCAGCTAAGGCAGGGAAGGCGCAGACGTAGGCCGGAAATAAAATCGAATTTAGAGTGAACTGCTCACTGAACTCGAGTAGAGAGTGGCTTCGCATTCTAGGGAATTCTATGGTCTCCAAATAGAACGGAGGCCTCCCAGGGCGAATGTTCTGCTGTTCTGAGCAAGAAGGGGTTAAACCCAAGCTTTGGGCGACCGGGGCGGGGTCCCGGCAACAGCAGGAGACAGCGGGCGCGCGCGAGCGCGCACGGGCGCTGCTGACTCAGCGGCGATTCCTCAGTCTCCCGCCGAGGGTTCCTTGTCGGCCCCTAAGGGCTAGAATGTGAGACCCTTTAAGGATCCGCACGGTCTCCGGGCCTTCCCTGGATCCTCGTCACTAGAGGCCAAGGCTTTCCGACTAAGGCTCTCGGAAGGTCGGCTAGCCGGGGCTTGGCGGGCGGGACGGGGCGGGGACTTCAAACCAGCGCCTCCTCTGAGACCTCCTCCCCACGCCACGCCCTTCTCGCCCCTAGACTGGGCTAGAGAGGTGGGTACAGCTCTGTTGACCGGATATTAAACTGAGAGAATTTTCGCACGTGAACACCATCGTGCATGTTGTGATCGGGTGAAACAAAGACCAAGAATCAATGCCACCGACTCTAGAGGCCATCCAGGCTGTGCCTTCGCCTCAGAGGAAAGTGCTCTGTGCTGAAATTTCCTAGGCCTGGAGACAGCACAACTCAAAGCTCTCTTCCTAGTCTGGATCCCAGGCCCTTGCCTGCAGGGGAGTTCTTTCCGTTGTCTAACCTTCCTTCTCCGCAAACTCAGTGTATTCCCTCTGAGCCAGTCCCCAGGGAAGATGGAGAACTGCAGGCACCCCCCCACACACACACACACCACACCCGTGATAACTCCTCTTCAGAAATTTGCAGTTTGCAATCCCCTCCTAGGTTTTTCTGCGAGGTGAAAAACTCCAACTGAACTTTTTAAATTACTCTTTTCTTTCCATCACAGAACTTTAGAAAGGATTATATTATGTCAATATAATCCAAACGCCCCAAAACGAGAATCTCCTGTCCCCAGCCCCTACCTCGGTACCACACACAGGCTCACACAGTCCGGGACAACCTCAGTTTACATATTCCAGAGGCCGGGAACTCATTACTTGCTAAGGTAGCCATTACTGGATAGCGCTCTAGTTGTTAGAAAGCTCTTCTTTACGCTATTTCAAGAGGAACCCCTGCCCCTCCTCTTCTGGCAGCTTTCCCACTTCACCTCTGTTGGCAGAGACTTGGTGATGGTGGTGGGGGTGTCAGTGCCTAGAGCTTTAGCAGATTCAGCAGCCCCCCTCCCCCGCGTCCCGCCCCAGGCTCTCAGCACCTCCCACTCAGACCAAAGCGCGAGGGTGAGGAGGGTGGGGGTGTAACCCACTGTCTCTGCCCTGCTACAAATCACTTCCAAGTCGGTGATTCAAAAATAGTAACAGTTGTTGGGTTGCATCTCATTTCCATGTTATCACTTTAATGTAGCAAGGCACAGAAGAAATCAATCCCTTTAGGTTCCTACCTTGTTCTCAGTATTTCCCCACCTACACCCTTTTCCCCTTATCCTCCCTGAAATTGTTTCCGCAGCCCACCCCCTCCTCTGGATTCGCAGCTCTAATTGTCCCAGGAGAGACTGTGTGTCTCAGTGGGAGCAGAGCAAGAAGAAAGGCGGGGCCGGCGGGGGCAGCGGCTGCGGGGTTGAAACCTTGGGCTGCAGCCCCCAACCCGTAGCAGCCTTCTCAGGTCTTGGCGGAAGCGCAGGCCCAGAAAGGCATAGAGCACGGGATTGAGGGCACAGCGGGCCAGGGCCAATCCGCCGGTCACTAGCAGTGCCATATCCTTGCGCTTGCTGGCAGGGCAGCTTCGCTCTCGGGCTGTCAGTAGATCCGCGGTATCCAGCAGCAAGGCGAGGCTGTAGGGCAGTTGCAGCACCACGAAGGCTGCCACCAGGGCCACTACGACGCGCAAAGCACGTCGGCGCTCGGGCCCCCTGGCGGCCAGCAGCGTGCGGCCCAGCAGAGCGTAGCAGACTGCCATGACGCCCAAGGGCAGCGCGAAGCCCAGGACCACCTGCGCCACGGCGCTTGCCCCTTTCACCGTCTGCGTGAGGCCCTCGGGGAAGATAAGGCGACAGCGTCGCTGACCTTCGCGTTGCCCGTCCCGGCTGAAGAGGAACGCAGGTAGCGCCAGGACCAGTGACAGCAACCACACTAAGATTGAGACCAAGTGTGTGTGGCTGGGCGTGGAGGGCCGCCGCCCAGCTGGGAGCGCCCGGGCGATGGCCACGTAGCGGTCAGCACTGACACAGGCTAGGAAGAGGAAACCGGCATGGAAGGAGGCCGAGTAGAGGCCCGAGATGGCACGGCAGGTGGCACTTCCTAGACTCCAGCCCTGAAGAGCCCCTGCTGCAGCAAAGGGCAGGGTCAAGGCCAACAGGAGATCTGCCAGGGCCAGCTGGAGAAGGTGGGCGGAGGTGGGTGAGCGGGCAGTGCGTCGGGCAGCTAAATGAGTCGCCAGGACCAGGCCATTGCCAGCCAGACCTAGAGCAGCCACGGTGAGGGAGACACTGGGTTGGAAGCCCCGACTGAAGGCCTGGACATCCGCCTTGTAGCAGATCTCGGGCAACGGCTCAGCTGAGTACACCTCATCACCATCCCCCGAGTAGGGGCCCCAGGAAACCTGGGAAGGTTAAAATGAAAGAAAGGACGGTATGAAATTCTTTCTTACTCCTCTCCCCCGCCCCATGCCTTCCACGTTGGAAGCCCCGGTGAGACCAGGAATAACAGTATACGGAAGCTCCTCTAGACTCCTCCTAGCACAACCTGAAGAGGTTCTCACTTGCCTTGCATCCCTCTTGCCTCTGCTTCTGGCTTCCTGGTTGACCTTGAGCAAGGCCTCTTGCTCATTCTGGACTTCAGTACTTAACATGTAAGACAGAGACTAGAAGTCCTGTCTAGCCCACCTGGCAATGTTTTTTATTGAGGACTGTTTGAAGTATGGAAGATAATGGATGTGAAGCATCTACCTCTCCATAGATCAAGCGTTTGTATTATTAATAAATCTTGCCTCATGGTGGCGCACTCTTGTAATCCCAGCTACTCCCGAGGCTGAAGACAGAAGGATCGCAAATTCGAAGCCAGTGTGGGCAATTTATTGAGCCCCTGTCTAGGCTCTGGGTTCAAGCCCTAGTACAGGGTGGGTGCTGGAGTAGGAATCTTGCCGTTGCCTTGCACCGCCCTCTCCTGGGAAAGTCGACCAGATGCAGGCTCTGCCTCAGACCTAAACCGTGAACCCAAAGCTTGGTTTGGAATGGATTTCCATCTCCTTTCCTCTTTCTAGCCTCCTCCCGGCCACTACCTTCAGTATAGGCACACTGAACCACTCATGTAAAAGGGGCCTCAAGGGTTGGGGTTCAGATTTTTGGGCTCCAGCACAAGTCAGGATGGCAGAGGCCTGTTGACAGATGGAGAATCCCAACCCTTCCCCTTCCCAACCCTCGGTGTAACCCTCTCCCCCCTCCCTTCCCCCACTCCCACCTGCTCTGTGGGCTCCGTCCCCATCTCTGGCTACAAAGGTTTCTGAAGTGTAGCCACAGGCGGGTAGAGGTTAAATAACTAATGAGACAGGAAGGAAGGGGTGGGGAGAGGGACCTACAGAGAGGTGGGGATTAGGGTCTCACTTTTCCTATTCCATCTCCCCTGAAAGGATTCTCTTTACCCTTCCAGTGGGAAAAGAATGGGTTTTGGGAACATCATCATTTGCTAGGTAGCTGTGTGGTCTTGAATAACTTTTTTGGCCTCCTAAAGCCTAAGATTTTTCATCTGAAAAGTGAAGTAAAGTCAAAATGCTGAATTCACAGTGTTCAGAGGGTGCCCAACACCAAGTCTGAAGAATTAATTGCCTTCAGAAATTGCTGTATTGTTTTATTTATCCTTCATCCCATCTCTAGGCACCTCTCTCCTTCCTCCCTTTTCTCGGATTTTTCAGGATCCTCCTAGTCCTTGCCTCCTTTTCACCACTCCTGTGCCCCAGTCCCTGCCAGCCTCGGGTTACTCGGGGTGTTTCCCGGCGACTGGAGGTTTTCTACCCCTCCCTTTCGCAGCAAGGCTGAGGCGCGCGCTTGCGCGGGGTCGGGGAAAACGCGCGTGCCAGGAGAGAGAGGCTGGGGACTGGGGGGAGGTGAGAGGAGAGAGGGTGGAAAGGAGAGGAGAGGAGAAACCTAGGAACGAGAGAGAGAGAGAGAGAGAGAGAGAGAGAGAGAGACAGAGACAGAGACAGAGAGACAGAGAGGGGAAGGGGTGGGTAATAAGAGTCAGCGGTTTGCTGCGAATCCCAGGAGGAGAGCTTGGAGCTTGAGCCAGAATTGGAGCCCTAGTCGGAGCCGGGTACCGGGAGGCGGCCGCCCGGGGGCGGGCAGCCCTACATGATGCGTCTCCGGCTCTTCTGCATTTTGCTCGGCACCGCGGTCTCCGGAACTCAGGGCTGGGGCTACTGTGAGTGTTGGGGTCGGAGGCAGGTGGGGTTGGGCCCAGGAATCCAGAGCCTGCAGGGCGGGTCCCACACCGCAATGCGGCTGGGTGGTCGTGGGTCTATCCCCGCCAGCGCGCGCCTGCTCGCTCGCATCTTTTCTTGCCTCTCCCCCGCGCTCCGCAATGCAGCTCAGAGGCTGCTGCGCGCTCCCGGGGCTGGGCTGGGCTCAGAGCTGAAGATGGAGTCAGCCCAGGTGGGGGATTCGGGGCTGGAATCCAAGCAGGAGCTGGTGCCTGGGTTTGAAGTTAGGGTTGGGCATAAATGTGGTACTGATGACACAGGCTATGGTTAAGGTTTTGCCAAAGACTGGGGCTGGACTTTGGAGCTGGCCCAGGGGCTAGAGTTTGTGGCTGGAGCTGGGTTTTGTGGCTGGGGCTGGGTTTTATGGCTGGGATCCAAACAGGAGTTGGTGACCCTGACTGAGACTAAGACTGGACAAGGATCTAGTAATGATATTTGGATCCCAAATGATATTTGGGATCTGGGGTTGCTGGATTGGGAGCAAGACCTGGATTGGTGCAGTTTTGAGGAGCTAATAAATGGAATTGATGCTAAGGATTGGGTAGGATGAGTGTCCTACTGATTTAGATTATAGAAGATACTAAGGCTTGAGGTTGTGTTTGGGGGTAGTACTAACCCAAGACAAGTACTGGGCTAGGGAGTGCCTAGCGTTCCTTAAGTGTTTCCCTGGGAGAAGGCAGCCTCCCCTGAGCATGCAGCCCTAGCTACAGCCCAGGTTGAATGGATGTCTTTAAGGTAGGGCTGGGTCTGCCACTGGGGGGCATAGAAGAGGAAGCTTTGGGGCCAGCCTTTGAAAGGGCCTGAGAAAGGCCATGACTAACAGGTTCTTTTCCCCATTCCAGATGGCTGTGATGAAGAGCTGGTGGGTCCCCTGTATGCACGCTCCCTGGGTGCCTCTTCCTACTATGGGCTCTTCACCACTGCACGCTTTGCTAGGTTGCATGGTGAGCTCCTTGCACCTCACCATGGAGGGATGGGGACTCCAGAGGGCTCAGGAGAGAAGGGTAGTGGATGGTAAAAGCCCTTGCCTCTTCTGTAGGCATAAGTGGATGGTCACCCCGGATTGGGGATCCAAATCCCTGGCTCCAGATAGACTTAATGAAGAAGCACCGGATCCGAGCTGTGGCCACACAAGGCTCCTTTAATTCTTGGGACTGGGTCACACGTTACATGCTGCTCTATGGCGACCGTGTGGACAGCTGGACTCCGTTCTACCAGCAAGGGCACAACGCGGTACTCCAGACGCCCAGATGTGCACACTTGGGGAGCCTCCTCTGCTCTGGGTCCTGGGTGGGGCACTAGCCTGAGGGGGAAGGGAGGCGGACAGTGGTGAGGGCACAGATGAGGATCCATGATTCCACTCTTGGGACTAAGTCCAGAGGTACTGTCAGCTCACCATGCACGAAAGACACTTGGCTCACAGGGCCTAGAATACGTTAGAGTAAATCTAGGAGAGCGTCCTAAAGGAGATGGCATTTCGTTTGAGTTTTAAGGGAATAACAGGATGATGGGAGAGAACACTTTGCGTTAGGGAAACAGCTACAAAGGCAGGGAAGGAATATTTGCTTTCCAAAAGTCTAGATTGGCAAGGTGTGAAAGCCATCGTAGTCTGGGAGGCTATGGAGAAACAAAGCACAGGGTGGGGACGTGGTTACTACTCTCCCCCACCCCTGCAGACCTTCTTCGGTAATGTGAATGAGTCGGCGGTGGTGCGCCACGACCTGCACTATCACTTCACCGCACGCTACATCCGCATCGTACCCCTGGCTTGGAATCCGCGAGGCAAGATCGGCCTGCGACTCGGCCTCTATGGCTGCCCCTACAGTAAGGGTGCGGAGGTAGGGGAGGGTGCCGGGGAGACCGAGAGTCCCTGGTCTCGGGCCCACCTACTGTACTTCACGCAGAGTCGGACATACTCTACTTTGACGGCGACGATGCCATTTCGTACCGCTTCCCGAGAGGAGTTAGCCGAAGTCTGTGGGACGTGTTCGCTTTCAGTTTCAAGACCGAGGAGAAGGACGGGCTACTGCTGCACGCCGAGGGCGCCCAGGGCGACTACGTGACGCTTGAGCTGCAGGGGGCGCACCTGCTGCTGCACATGAGCCTGGGTGAGCACCGAACTCGGTTGCGAGGGTCTCTGCCCACGCACATGTCAGATCTGCTCCTTCTTTGCTGCCTGGACCAAAAGACCTTTTCTTAACATTTGGTGCTAGCAAGTCTCTGGAATCAAAGTCAGAACTGGGTTCTAGACTCAGCTTTACCTTTTACCAGCTATGTGACCTTGGAGAAGTCACTAACCCTGAACCTCAGTTTGCTCATTGTAAACACACAAAAACAGGTTATTTTGTATTTCATATAGTTTTCATAGCATAGCACACATGTAATGAAATAGAAAAAGCTATCGTACCCCGAGTTTTACAGACAGGAAGAGACCCTGAGAGTTCACATGGCTTACTCTCAGCTACACAGTCGCCAATGACAACAGCTTCACCCCAGGCTCCAGACTTTCCTTCCCGGTTGCCCTGGGCCGCGTGCAGCGCCCCCTGCTGCTGCTTTGCCTGGGGGTTTAGGGCTTGCTAAACCCCCAGGCTCGCTCTCTCTTTTTTTTTTTTTTTTTTTTGGTACTGGGGATTGAACTCAGGGGTATTCGACCACTGAGCCACATCCCCAGCCCTATTTTGTGTTTTATGTAGAGACAGGGTCTCACTGAGTTGCTTAGCACCTCGCCATTGCTGAGGCTGGCTTTGAACTCGCGATTCTCCTGTCTCAGCCTCCCTAAGTGCTGGGATTACAGGCTTGCGCCACCGTGCCGGGCTATCTGACTGTAGTTCTCACTCTGTCCCCCCTCATCCTCAGGCAGCAGCCCCATCCAGCCAAGGCCGGGTCACACCACTGTGAGTGCCGGTGGTGTCCTGAACGACCAGCACTGGCACTATGTGCGCGTGGATCGATATGGGCGAGAAGCAAATCTCACCCTGGATGGCTATGTGCAGCGCTTCGTGCTCAATGGTGACTTTGAGAGGCTGAACCTGGACACGGAAGTGAGCGATGGAGGAGGCAACATTTGGTTGGGTGGGGTGCTGGGAGAGTGAGTAAAGGACAATACTCTCTCAAAGATAAGACTTTGTCTCCTGAAAGTGCTAGCAGCTCTTGGCAAATTTGCTGCTCACCAGAAAGGCCTGGTTTTTTGTTGATATTGTTGCTGTTAGCATACAGACTCCTCGACCCCCACCCCAGATTTACTGAGATGGGATCTAGAATCCAGATTTTAGAGATCAGGCAAGGTAGGAAAATTGTCCCTTTGGGTCCTCCCACAGTTGTATGGAGTTAGTACAATTATTAATTGCATTAATAAGAGTTAATAGGACCCTGACTCCAATCTGCAGATAAAGAAGTTCAAACAGGTCAATAGACTTGGCTAAGGTTTGCAGTCAGTTTGTGGGGAATTCAGAGCTCAAACTTAAGGCTTGGGAGGCCACTGAAATTTAGTACCGACCCGGCGGATATGCGTGTTTCCAATCTTTATAAATTTTATGGCACTGGGGAAAGCTTAAGGCAAGGGGTGTGCGAGACAGGTATGCACGCTCCTGTGCTCAGGTAACTTTTTCTTCTACCCTTTCTGCAGATGTTCATTGGGGGTCTGGTGGGCGCAGCGCAGAAGAACCTAGCTTATCGGCATAACTTCCGCGGCTGTATGGAAAACGTCATCTTCAACCGGGTTAACATAGCAGATCTGGCCGTGCGGCGTCATTCGCGGATCACCTTCGAGGCCAGTGGGCAAGGGGATACGGGAGGACAGGACACCAAAGACGCTTGGAAAACCAAGTGGTGGCGTGGGAAGAGATCTTGGGAATTGGATAGAAGCCGAGGACTCCTCTCTCCTCGGCCAGATTCTCAAGTTGGGGGTATATCATGACTCACAGGAGGTGCCAGCACCATGCATTCTCCCTTAGACAAGAAGTTATAGTCCAGTCACCTCCTTAATTAACAGCTAAGGAAAACGAGGCACAGAAACAGGGAATGACTTTCCCAAGGGTCATAAATTGCGCAACTACTGAGTAAGGACCGGAAGTCAAGGTCCTTTTTAAATCTTCTCCCTACTCTTCTACCGCGTGGCTGCGGGAAAGCCGAGGGTCTGGAGCCCGACTTGGGGCGCGAAATTGCCTTTCACACTGGAAGGAAGGGAAGGAAGCTGTCGCCTTCCAGAAAGAGTATAAGCGATGGAGAGCAAGCGAGCGAGCGGAGAGTCCCGCGGGCCAACTTGTTTGGCCAACCCCTGCACAGATGGATATATTTGGGCGAAGGGTCACGGTTGGAGGTCTTGCCCTCGCTAACATCGAGAAAATATGGGGCAGGGTCTTAGATCAATGTGAAAATTCAGTTGCTAGCAGAGATACAGGTGGGTGTATGGGCTCACAGGTGCTGATGTGTCCTTACTTCTCCTAGGGTAAGGTGGCATTCCGTTGCCTGGATCCGGTTCCGCACCCCATTAACTTTGGAGGTCCTCACAACTTCGTCCAAGTGCCGGGTTTTCCGCGCCGCGGCCGCCTCGCAGTCTCCTTCCGCTTCCGTACCTGGGATCTCACAGGGCTGCTTCTTTTCTCCCGCCTGGGCGACGGATTGGGCCATGTGGAGCTGATGCTCAGTGAAGGGCAGGTCAACGTGTCCATTGCACAGACCGGCCGCAAGAAGCTTCAGTTTGCCGCCGGTGAGGAAGTCTGGAAGAAGCACAATTAAACTAGAGAAGGGTAGAGGAGGTCCAGGAGGGTCGTAGGCTGGACTGAGGCCTTTGTATAATGGAGAGGAGAAAGGTAGTCAAGGCGGTAGGGCAGGAGGTACTGGGAAAAGTGACTGAAGGCAGATGGAGGGGCTAAAGTTTATGGGAGAAGCCAAAGGCTGAGGGTCCTGGTGTTCTCCAGTATTAGGGGGTTTCTGAGATGTTCATTACTCATTTCTAACTTTGCGGACTCTATGTCAGTTACTGGGGTTATAGATAGTGAAGAGAGATGTCACTGCTCAGTATGAGAAGTGTAAGGATGGTGTGCACATAGGCTGCTGTTGGGATGAAGAGTAGGGCTGCTGCTTCCCCGCCCTAGAGCTTTTTCTCTTATTCTAATTACAACTTTCCCCACCCATACCATTCCCCTTTCTTGTCCAGGGTATCGCTTAAATGATGGCTTCTGGCACGAGGTGAATTTTGTGGCGCAGGAAAACCATGCAGTCATCAGTATTGATGATGTGGAGGGGGCAGAGGTCAGAGTCTCATACCCACTGCTGATCCGTACAGGGACTTCATACTTCTTTGGGGGTAAGTAAGGGCACACTTGACCAGACCCCTGTCTCTGGGTGGGAAGGCCCCATCTAAGTTCACTCAGATGAGGCCACATGGAGAGTTTTGTAGGAATCAAGCCATTTCACCTCTGGGGCCTTGGGTTGTGGAAGGTCATTGACATAGTCTACACTTTGGTTCTAATCCCCTTTCTTCCTTTATGTCTGACTCCCTCTTAGCATTTCCCTGGGGGAGGGTCTCTGGGGTCTTCCCTGGGGAGGGCCTCACAGGGGTGGTTGCTCCAGGTTGTCCCAAACCAGCCAGTCGATGGGGCTGCCACTCCAACCAGACGGCATTCCATGGCTGCATGGAGCTGCTGAAGGTGGATGGTCAACTGGTCAACCTGACTCTGGTGGAGTTTCGGCGGCTTGGATACTTTGCTGAGGTCCTCTTTGACACATGTGGCATCACCGATAGGTATCCAGAAGCCCCTCTCCCTAACAAGAGGTGACCCCCTCCAAAGCCCTCTTCCCTGGTCTCCCAGTGGGAGTGGCCTTTCTCAATAATCTTCCTTCTCCTTGTCACATCTCCTTAGTCTCCCAACCTGGGGAAGGATTTTTCTTTCTCTCTCTCTCTCTCTCTTTTTTTTTGGTACCAGGGTTTGAACTCAGGGGCACTCAACCACTGAGCCACAGCCCTATTTTGTGTTTTATGTAGAGACAGGGTCTCACTGAGTTGCTTAGCACCTCGCCGTTGCTGAGGCTGACTTTGAATTTGCGATCCTCCTGCCTCAGCCTCCCTAAATGCTGGGATTACAGGCATATGCCACCATGCCTGGCCTGTTTTTTTCTTAAAGTGACATATGCTCAAAATGTAAACTATACATCTGTTTTTGGTACTAGTTTTTTTTGTTTGTTTTTTGTTTTTGTTCTTGTCAGATGGTGGAGTGAAATAAGGCATTTCTGCTCTTTTGTGGAAGGGGGAACAGTAGTATTTGAGCCCTGAAGACTCACCGTTGGCCCTGCATGGGGCATATACATGACTAGTTAGGTGTGTGGTGTGTCACTGGGTCCTGGTTCTCTGGGAACTGGGAGTGCAGTTGTAGGGATCAGACTTTCTCTCAAGTTCCCAGTAAGGCCCTTTCCCTTGGTGCTAACCCGTTTCCCAGGTGTAGCCCAAATATGTGTGAGCATGATGGACGCTGCTACCAGTCTTGGGATGACTTCATCTGCTACTGTGAACTGACTGGCTACAAGGGGGAGACCTGTCACCAACGTAAGTCAGATGGGGTAGGGAAGAGAAGGTTGCTGGGGATCATAAGACTGCCTCCCCCCACTTTTTTGACTGTGTGGGGGACTGAACCCAAGGCCTTGTGCATGCTAGGCAAGTGCTCTACCAGTGACCTACAGACCTTCTAGCCCTGTAACCCTAAGTTGTGTTTTCTTCACCATACCACCTACCAGCTTTGTATAAGGAATCCTGTGAGGCTTATCGACTCAGTGGGAAGACTTCTGGAAACTTCACCATTGATCCTGATGGCAGTGGCCCCCTGAAGCCTTTTGTAGTGTACTGTGATATCCGAGGTAAATGGCTCTGATGGGTAGTGAGGGGGCAGCTGACCAGGTAATAAGGGGGATGAGAGGGGAGCAAGGAGGCACAAAGGGGGCTGGGGGCCAGTAAGATTAAACTGTGGTGAGGGTAAAGAGGATAGAGGGGAAGGGAAGGGGGACACTTTGGATTTTGTAATCTAGCCTTGCAGATAAATTCCTGATCCATTCCAGCTTTCTCATCTCTGGTCTCTAACATGGAGGACCCAGGGCCTAGCTGGAGCAGAGCTGCTGGCCATTTATTGGCTCTGAGTGGCAGAAATGATGGTGGTGGAGGTAGGCAGGGAGATGGGTAGAGAATGCCCATGTCCTGCCAAAGCTTTGTCCCCTCCCTCTTCCCAGAGAACCGAGCATGGACAGTTGTGCGGCATGACAGGCTCTGGACAACTCGGGTAACAGGTTCCAGCATGGAGCGGCCCTTCCTAGGGGCTGTCCAGTACTGGAATGCATCATGGGAGGAAGTCAGCGCTCTAGCCAACGCTTCCCAGCACTGTGAGCAGTGGATCGAGTTCTCCTGCTATAATTCCCGGCTGCTCAACACTGCAGGTTTGGGCTGGGGTTGGGGAAGGCAGGTGGAGGAGCTGAAGGAGAGACAGGGTGGAGGGGCAGGGAGAAGGAAGCCTGAAAGTTCAACTGGAGGAGTTAAGCAAGGTCTGGGCTGGTTGGAAGGGCAACCCAGGGAGCCCAGAGGCTAATGGAGGGGCAGGGCCTGGCAGCTGCCTGCACCTCTTCCCCAGGAGGCTACCCCTACAGCTTTTGGATTGGCCGAAACGAGGAGCAGCACTTCTACTGGGGAGGCTCGCAGCCTGGGATCCAGCGCTGTGCCTGTGGACTGGACCGGAGCTGTGTGGACCCTGCCCTGCACTGCAACTGTGATGCTGACCAGCCCCAGTGGTGAGGGGGCAGAGGGACAGAATTTTCAGGACTTTAGGGGAAGCCTAGCAATAAGGCTGATCACCACATTCTGTCCCCACAGGAGAACTGACAAAGGGCTGTTAACTTTTGTGGACCATCTGCCTGTCACTCAGGTGGTAGTGGGGGATACAAACCGCTCCAGTTCGGAGGCCCAGTTCTTCCTGAGACCTCTGCGCTGCTATGGCGACCGTGAGTGGCAGGCCCCTTTTGTGTGCCTTTCCAGAGCTGGCCTTCCACATTCCAAAATCTAGGCCACCTAACCCACTGGGGGTCTCTGGGCCACACTGACAGACACTCCTGCTGTGATCCGACCTTCATCTTTGTTGCTCCTCTGCACCTTACTACACTCTCTTTTTTTTGGTACTGGGGATTGAACTCAGGGGCACTCGACCATGGAGCCACATCCCCAGCCCTATTTTGTATTTCATGTAGAGACAGGGTCTCACTGAGTTGCTTAGCGCCTTGCTGTTGCTGAGGCTGGCTTTGAACTCGCGATTCTCCTGTCTCAGCCTCCCTAAGTGCTGGGAGTACAGGCGTGCACCACTGCTACCTTACTACTCTCTTTGTTCTGTTTTTAGTCTCCCCATGACCACCTCTACCCCTCTCCTTTTCCCCTCCCTCTCCACTCCTGGAGGCTCCCATTGTCCCTCCACTCCCTAACCTCCCTGACAAAACTTCTTCCCTCTGATTTTGTAGGAAACTCCTGGAACACCATTTCCTTCCACACGGGGGCTGCACTACGCTTCCCCCCAATCCGTGCCAACCACAGTCTTGACGTCTCCTTCTACTTCAGGACCTCAGCTCCCTCAGGAGTTTTCCTAGAGAACATGGGAGGCCGATATTGCCAGTGGCGCCGACCTTACCTGCGAGTGGAACTGAACAGTGAGCAGGCAGTCTGGGAGGGACGTGGGGTGGATGACGGAGATCTCTGGGGAAGCTGGAGTAAGAGACCAGGTCACATGTCTTTCCCACAGGCAGTAAGGAAAGGGGCTTAGATGACTCTGGGTCCTAGATTTAGCTGTCTTGATCCCTCGCTATGTGACCTTGGGAACTGGCTTTGCCTCCCTGGGCCTTATGCCCTTTATTTGTGAAGAAGGAGCTAGACTCCTGAGAGTCTTTTCCACCTCTGACTAGCTATGCTTCAAGCCTGGGAGGTGGGGCCAGAAAGCTGACTGTAGTGAGAGGCCAAGGGTATGGAGTATGAAGTATACATATTGCTTGTATGAAGTTTCAAGCAATTTATAGATTAAAACCTATGGCTACCCAGGCATGGTGGCATACTCCTGTAATCCCAGGTACTCAGGAGGCTAAGGCAGGAGGATTAAAAGTTTGAAGTTAGCCTGGGCAAATTAGGAAGACCCTGTCTCAAAATAAAAAAGGCTGGGGTATAGCTCAGTGATACAGCACCCCTTGGTTCAATTCTCAATACCAAAATAAATAAATCAACCCAAAAACCTATGGACAAATTGGGGTGATATTCAGGAGCTCTGAAGAGGTGAGGAAGAGAGGTTGTACTGAGCAAGGAACTTGTGAGGGATCTTGGAGGTTCGAGCCCTTTTCTCCTCACCGCTTCCTATCACATTGTCCAGCATCCCGGGACGTGGTCTTCGCCTTTGATGTGGGGAATGGGGATGAGAACTTGACGGTACACTCCGAAGACTTTGAGTTTAATGATGATGAGTGGCACCTGGTCCGGGCTGAAATCAATGTGAAGCAGGCCCGGCTGCGAGTGGATCACCGGCCCTGGGTGCTGCGGCCCATGCCCCTGCAGACCTACATCTGGTTGGAGTATGACCAGCCCCTCTATGTTGGTGAGCAGCAACCCTGAGGCAGGGTGAGAGCCTTCTTGACCTTTCCACCTCTCAAGGCATTCTTTGTGTTTCCAGGAACCCCATGTCTTAGGTCTCAGTCCCCTGTGCTTCAGAGTAAGCCAAGGTCTCACCTTCCCCTCCAGTCCCTGGTATTCTAGTCCATCTTTTTGCCCCTTAACTCCTTTTACTTCCCAACTACAATATTTAAGCTCCGTCTCAAGCTCTACAGATATTTTTTTGGCGGGGGAGTGGAACCCAGGGCCTTGCACATGCTCCACACATGCTCTGCCTCTGGGCTACACCTTCCAGGTGCTCCATTCATTTCTTGACCAGGATCTGCAGAACTTAAGAGGCGCCCCTTCGTGGGCTGCTTGAGGGCCATGCGTCTGAATGGAGTGACTCTGAACCTGGAGGGCCGTGCCAATGCCTCTGAGGGTACATCTCCCAACTGCACGGGCCACTGCGCCCACCCCCGGTTCCCCTGTTTCCATGGAGGCCGCTGCGTGGAGCGCTACAGCTATTACACATGTGACTGTGACCTCACAGCTTTTGATGGGCCATATTGCAACCACGGTCAGTGCTGCTGGTTCCGGGGCGGGGGGACAGGGAGCCACACAACACAATGGGATGTAGGGAGGGCAAGGGAGAGGGTGCAAAGTCAGCATCTGGGGAAACTAGAATTGTCACTGGGTTCCTGAGCTCTGATTTGGGGGAGTCAGGCAGTTGAAGATGCTGAGTGACTTCAGAGTCATAAAGGGGAACAAAGAAGGGATGGTAAAGCTAGCAGGTCATAAAAGCTCAAAAGCATTAGCACGTAACTTCCCCATCTTTCCACTGTCACCAAGGTAACACAGATTCCCCCTTGCATGCATACTGAGTTTGGCTGCACAGTGTCCTTTGCCATTTCCTGTTTGACAATTGCTGAATTCCCAAAACATGTCTACTACCTGGTTCTTGGTTAAGGTGAGCCTTGACATTCAGCATAGCAAGATTCTGTTCAGATACCCAGACTGCATCCTCCCTAAGGCTGGCCCAGGGGGATATGTGGGTAGGTGGGTAACTGATGGGAGGAGTCTGGTGGACAAGGGAGATGCAGGGACTTAGGGACCAGCTGAAAACTTATGGTCTTGGTTGGGAAGTTTGAGTAGTGTTACATTTACTGGATGGACTCAGGATATCTCAGTTCTAACCCTGGCTCTTCACTTACTCTGTGTCTTTGGGCAAGTCACTGCCCATTCTCTGAGCCTCAATTTCTCTGTTTATAACATTCAAGGGTCAGATTAGATATGTCTCAAAAGTTTCTCATGGGTTTAAGGTTCCATTCTATGACAGAGGGCCTCGAGAGGACCTTAAAGTAAATGGAAAGTTATGATAAACTTTCATGGCAGAAATTGAAGTGAGTCTCAGGGTGTATGGGGGGTGATATATAAATCCTCTGAATGAGGAGTCTGGGGACCCTGATTTGACTTCACTACCTCTGCCTTCAGACATCGGCGGTTTCTTTGAGCCAGGCACCTGGATGCGCTATAACCTACAGTCAGCGCTGCGCTCTGCAGCCCGGGAGTTCTCCCACATGCTAAGCCGGCCAGTGCCAGGCTATGAACCTGGCTATATCCCTGGCTATGACACTCCTGGTTATGTACCTGGCTACCATGGCCCTGGATACCGTCTACCTGATTACCCCAGGCCTGGCCGGCCTGTGCCAGGTTACAGGGGGCCTGTCTACAACGTTACGGGGGAGGAGGTCTCCTTCAGCTTCAGCACTGACTCTGCCCCTGCGGTCCTGCTTTATGTCAGCTCCTTTGTGCGTGACTACATGGCTGTGCTCATCAAGGAAGATGGTAAGCCCCCACAGGATCTCTGCCCAGACCCCAACTTCTCCAAGGTGTTGTTAATTCACATAACAATTAATTCACTAATACAGAACCCAGGTGCTCTGAGAAGACAGGGATTGTGAGATCTGAGAGAAGATCCCATATTTCTCCTTCTCACTCCACAGGGACCTTGCAGCTGCGATACCAACTGGGCACCAGCCCTTATGTTTACCAGCTAACCACCCGGCCAGTTACTGATGGCCAGCCCCACAGTGTCAACATTACTCGGGTCTACCGTAACCTCTTCATCCAGGTATGTGTGTAGGGAGGTAGACCTGTCCAGTCACAACCTCATGATCTCGATGTGGCACCCAAGAAAATGTCAAATCTTAACATATGTCAAGCACATCTCATTGTACAGAGAATTTTCATGTGTGTCACCTGAAGCAACCCTCACAGCAGCTCCATGAAATAGATCAAGTTGCCCGGTGTCCTTATCTTTGTTTTACAAATCAGTAAACAGGCTCATGAAGTATAAAGTAGTTTTCTCAAGGTCAAACCACTAGTAAGTTGCAATGATAGAGCTCAAAGTCAGTTTTTTAAAAACTCACTGTGTTAGTTTTTTGTCACTGTGACCAAAATACCCGACAAGAACAACTTAGAGGAGGAAAAGTTTATTTGAGGCTTCTGGGTTCAGAGGTCTCAGTCCATAGATAGCTGACTCCTTGCTCTGGGCCGAAGATGAGGCAGAACATCACAGAAGGATGAGGTAGAAAAGTACTACTCTGTTCATGGCATCCAGGAAGCAGAGAGAGGGAGAAGGGGAAAAGGGGACACAGGGAAGATGAACCATTGCAGTACACGGGTGACCTACCTCCTCTAGCCATGTCCACCTGCCTACAGTTGCTACCCAGACCATCCATTAGGATGGATTGATTAGGTCACAACTTTCATGATCCAATCATTTCACCTCTGAATATTGCTGCATTAACATAGGAGCTCATGGGGGATGTCTCTTATCCAAATCATAATATTTTGCTCCTGGTCCCCCCCAAAACTCATGTCCATTTCACAATGCAAAATACATTTAGTCCATCTCCAAGAGTCCTATAATCCCGAACAGTTCCACCATTGCCCAAAAGTCCAAGTCCAAAGTCTTCACTGAGACACAAGGCAAACTCTTGGCTGTGAGCCTGGTAAAAATCAGAAACAAGTTACATATATCCCATATACAGTGGCACAGAGTAAACATTCCCATTTCAAAATGGAGGAATAGGGGCATCAAAAGAAGGCATGGGACTAAAACAAGACTGAAACCCAGCCAACAGGTACCATAACTCTGCTTATAACTCCTCATATAACATTTAGGACACATGGTAGTTTGGAGATGTTCTCTCTAAAGAACTTGGGCAGTCCCATCCCTTTGGCCTTGCCAGTTGCAGCACAGGCAGGCTCTCTTTCAGCCTGACCCTCTGTAGCCAGCATCTTTTCTTGGCAGATAGGCCACATTACTGGCATCTCTGAATTCTTGGGGTCTCCATTCCATCTTTGGTTTCACCTTCACAGCTTCATGCATCACCCTTTCAGGGGCAGCCTGCAGTGACTCTGACCCTGCTACACGTTGCCTGGTCTCTTAGGCCTTTCTTTGAAATCCCAGTCAAAGCCTTCATGATTCCTTAACTCAAGGATGCTGCATTCCTGCAGAACCAGCACTTTATGAATGATGCAAAAGTCAGCTACCAGCTTGTGCAGTACCTGGGTCCTCTGGAAGAATGGTTGCAGCTAAACCCAGTGAAACAAATTCCTAGCTCCACCTGTGTAAGCAGGATACCCCCACAATCTCAAGGGAATTTTCCCTTATACATCCTTGAGCTTGCAATGAGTATGGTCTTGCAAATCCTTGAGATGTCCTCAAGCCATCTTTCTATTGTCTTTGTGCAAAGTACTTCATATCTCTTCAGGGGCTATAATCTATTCAACAAGAGTAACTTAAAAAAATTTTTTTTTAGTTGTAGATGGACACAATATCTTTATTTATTTATTTTTATGTGGTGCTGAGGATTAAACCCAGTGCCTCATGCATGCAAGGCAAGCGCTCTACCACTGAGCTATAATCCCAGCCCCAAGAGTAACTTTTTGGCCCCAGTTTTACATGCACTTTCTGGTCAAGCTGCAGGTTTTTAAAATCCTTCAGCTCTTCTTTTTGTTCCCGATTCTCACAGTAAGCCTGGCTAAAAGCTTCCAGCAATACCTATGCCACTGAATGAATGCTGTGCTGCCTTGATATTTCCTTCGTCAGACTAATTAGTCCATTGCTTTTAAATTCAGTCTCACACAAAGTCTAGGACATGGGCAAAATGTTGAAAAGTTCTTTGCCAGAATGTAACACAAATGGCCTCTGGTCCAGTTCCCAAGGATTCTCATTTCCCTCTGAAACTTCATGAGCACAGTTTGAATTCCTATTGGCATTTGGTCTTCTGACCTCCCACTAGAATCACCCATTTAGCTCTGCTTACAACATTCAAAGTCTTCTCCAGCCTACATTTCTAAACTTTTCCAAATTCCTCCCACAAACCAGCTCCAAAGGCTTCTGAACCACATGGTCACAGCAATGACCCCACTTCTTGGTACCAATTTCTGTTTTAGTCAGATTTGGTTTGCAACAAAGAACAATAAGAACAGCTTAGAGGAGGGAACATTCCAGAGGTTTAGTCCTTGGTGGACCAATTCCATTGCTCTGGACCCAAGGCAAGGTAGGACATCATGGCAGAAGGGTGTCGTAAGGAGTGCTGCTCTACTCATAGCTGGTGAGGAAGCAGAGGGAGGGGAAGGGGCCACAGGGTAGATGAACCTTTCAAGGGCATGCCCTAGTGACCCACCTTCTCCAGCAATGCCCCACCTGCCTACAGTTACCACCCAGTCAATCCATTCAAACTAGAATGGACAGATGAAGTTATAGCCTTCATATCTAATCATTTCATCTGAAAATCTCTGCGCCATCACAGGAGCTTTTGGGGAACACCTCTATCCAAACCATAACAGGTACCAAATCGTACATCTGGGCCCAGGGGTTGCCCACTTCAGATTGAGTGGGAACTCACCTGGCTAGCAGACCAGGTTTGGATAGAACAGGAGTTCCCTTGTGGTCTTGGCTGTGCCTGCATGGTGCCCCCTCCCTCACTGTCCCCATCCCTGCCTGCCTCAGGTGGACTACTTCCCGCTGACAGAACAGAAGTTCTCCCTGCTGGTAGACAGCCAGCTGGACTCGCCTAAGGCCTTGTATCTAGGACGTGTGATGGGTAAGCTATGGGTGAGGATGAGCTATGGGGAAGTCCCTGGAGCCTCAAGGAGTGTGAGGACCTGGGAATGACGGTGAGAAAAATAAGTGGAAAATAGATGAGAACAGAAGGATGGGTGATAAGAGGCTTCTGAGTTATCCAAGCCCTTCTCTTTCTGGGCCTTCTCCCTTAGAGACGGGTGTAATTGACCCAGAGATCCAGCGTTACAACACTCCAGGTTTCTCAGGCTGCCTGTCTGGTGTTCGATTCAACAACGTGGCTCCGCTCAAGACCCACTTCCGAGCCCCTCGGCCCATGACGGCTGAGCTAGCAGAGGCCCTGCGAGTTCAGGGAGAACTGTCTGAATCTAACTGTGGAGCTATGCCACGCCTTGTCTCAGAGGTGCCACCTGAGCTTGATCCCTGGTATCTGCCCCCAGGTACATCTCTTGGACACAGAAGGGAGGGATGACAGGGAAGAGAAACACAGGAAGTATCTGATAACTGGTGCTTTCTCCTCTTTAGACTTCCTGTACTACCATGATGATGGATGGGTTGCCATACTTTTAGGATGTAAGTAGACTGACCACTTAATCGCACCTCCCCCAACTATCCCGACTGTCAGCATTCCCTCCCTGCCCCTGTCCCCAAGGTTGAGGGGTGGCAAAGGGGCTAGAGGCATGATGGTACAAAGAAGGGTGAGACAGGCCATGCTGAAGGTAGTATATGATTGGGCTGGAGATTTTTAGATGTTTGAGAATGCCATGCAGTCTTTGTTTTTTTAGTTGTAGATGGACATAATACCTTTACTTTATTGATTTATTTTTATGTGGCTGAGGATCGAACTGAACCCAGTGCCTCACACATGCGAGGCAAGCACTCTGCCACTGTGCTACAATCCCAGCCCGTGTGTGGGTTTTTTGGTTTTTGGCTTTTTTTTTTTTTTTCTCTTTTGGTACTGAGGATTGAACCCAGGGTGCTTAACCACTGAGCCACATCCCCAGTCCTTTTTATATTTTATTTAGAGGTAGAGTCTAGCTAAGTTACTTAGGGCCTTACTAAGTTGCTGAGGCTGGCTTTGAACTTGCAATCCTCCAACCTCAGCCTCCTGAGCTGATAGGAGGCATGTACCACCGCGCCCAGCCCACCATACAGTTTTAATTGAAATATTAAAACGCAGCCATAGCTAAAGGATGAGGAAATAGGGGTATAGTAACATCTAGAGAGATCAGAAATTGGGATAAATACCAGGGATGTGAAAAGAGAATATCAGAAATATAAGTTGGCAGAGGAGAACTTCACACAGGAACAGTTTGATGTGGTTGTATAGCTGACAATTTGTACATGAATGCTTTTGGCCAAAAGTATGCGTGTAGGTGTTATGTAGAGCTGAACCCTAAAGGTCTTCCTGAATTATTCCTTTTCTCCCATTCAGTTTTGGTGGCCTTCCTGCTGCTGGGGCTGGTGGGAATGCTGGTGCTCTTCTATCTGCAAAATCATCGCTACAAGGGTTCCTACCACACCAATGAGCCCAAGGCCACCCATGGTTACCATCCTGGCAGCAAACCACCCCTACCTACTTCAGGCTCTGCCCAAGCCCCCACCCCCACACCAGCTCCCACCCAAGTTCCAACCCCTGCCCCTGCCCCTGCCTCTGGCCCAGGCCCCCGGGACCAGAACCTACCCCAGATCTTGGAAGAGTCCAGGTCTGAATGAATCAGGAGAAGGACTTCAGGGACCAAGTCCAACTCCTCTGGATTCCCCAATTCCTGCCTCTCCCCCCACCCTATCAGGGACATTTGGCTCCTCTTAGCTGGCTCTGCTCATCCAGAGGATACCTCTCCTGCCAAGTTTGGTGGGCAGAGCTACAGATGGGACCAAAGGGAGTGGCCAAGCCTCACTGCCTAAACCAATGCCCTGCTCATCTGGTTCCCCAGGCCCCTGGCTGTTTGCTCCAAAAGAGGAGCCTCATGGGGTTGAGATAGATAGGCCCTTCTTGCCATCTCTGTCCCAGTCCCTGCCAGGGATTAACAAGAGTGTAGGGGAGATTAACGGCCTCCCTTCCGTGTACATTATCAGCAGGGACAGATGTGTGGAATTGCAGGGCTGCACAGGGCATAGGGGGAGGAGGCTGCTACAACATCCCCTGGCCTCCCTCTTGCCCTGCAGAACGTCTTCCATCTGCTTCCTCTCAGCTGGGGGTGAAGGAGGGCTTCACTGCTGTCTCCCACCCGCCTTTTTGTTTTTACACAGAGACCAAGAGGCCTCAGTTTAGCACCTTAGTAACTCCGCTGCTTCACATGCTTTAGCCAAAGCCATAAAAACCCCTGCAATCAATGTAGAGAAAATAATGCAGACACTTTGCCTACCCAGTCCGCTGCTCTTTTATCCTTTTCCAAGATATGCAATAGCCTTGGTGCCTGTCTACAGGCTCAGTCCCTCTCCAATGCATGAGGAGCCCTCTTTCTTCCGCTCAGAGATGCTGCTTTGTTTGCCCAGGAGGTCATATTCTTTATATATATTTTTTGTTGCAAAGTCTCTCTCTAGAGAAACTCTATATTACTCTAATTTTTTAAATTATCTGTTTATATATAAAAGAAAAATTCAGTTGGCTGTCCTGTCCTGTGCTGTGCTGTGCCCACAGTCCGTAGTGAGTGTCTCCTGTGTCAGATGTCTCATGAACGCGGCTGGCCACTCACGGGCTGCTCTCTGGCCTCCACTCAAGCAGGGCGGAGCCAGCTGTGCCCTTGACTCTGTGCCAGTCCAATAAAGCAGAGTGGCAGAGCCCCAGTGTGTGTGTGTGTGGTGGCTGGCGTCGTGGTTAGGGGATAAATGGGGTGAGTGCAAGGAAGTAATCTGAGGGCTCAGGAATTTCTAGACAGAGTTCTCAGAATCTATGCACCACTTGCCAGGGGCCTGACTGGCTCTTGAATGATGACCCCTCCTTCCTCCTCCTTTGATCTCCATGGATAGTGGGGATCAGAATGCTGAAGCTTCTGCCCAACTTGCTCCTATACCACCATCCCTGGGTCCTTCCAGCTCCCAAAGCACACACTACACAACTTGCCAAGATGGATTCTAACACTTTATTAGATAAGAGGTCACAAGCCACAGGACTTTAAAGTGCGTGAACTTCACTGGCAATAAAGCCACACGTACACCAGTCTCCCCCAGGCCCATCACCTCACTCAGTCAATTCTTAGGTGTGGGGGGAGAGGCTGAGACCCGTCATTAAAAGTAGGGGACAGCAGGGACAAAGGATGGGAATGCTGGAAGAATATAAGTATTAGTGGTCTGCAGCTGGGGGAGAAGGGGGTCAACCAGTACTCCTGCTCGCTGAGGGAAGGGTGGGGTCAGTCTAACTCAAATTCTGGAAACAAATTTTTGACACTATTCCTCACCACCAGCCCCTGACATTTCAGACAGACCCAACTTGTCCTTTATCTGCCTCTGGTTTTCCCCAATAATGAGTAATTCAGAGCCCCTAGGACAGCTTGAGGGTATCCCCGATACAATGACTAGAACAAACCACAGCAGGTGTAGATTTCAGAATCCTGATGAGGGCTGCCCTAACCAGGTGGAGAAGCTGCCATCAGGAGCTGGCTGGCTGTGTGCTGAGTGCAGTGCCCCCCCTGTGGTGAGATTGTGTGAGTGTGAGTGTGTGTGAGTGTGAGTGTGTGTGTGTGTGAGTGTGTGTGTGCGCGCGCACATCCCATGCAAATCCCTAAGAGGCAACTTAGCCAGAGAGAGCCCCACTTCTTCCTTGGGACAACTACTGGGGTGGGAATAGGGACTGGGCAGCACAGACAGGAAAGAGCGACTCAGATTCCCAGGAAGAGGGGATGCCTGCTCCCCACTCCAGCACTCCCTGGGCCAGCCTGTACCTGCCCGGCCTGAGTCCTTCTACCCCGCTCAAAGCTCAGCCAGCTCAGCACACTAGCCACAGACACAGGGCAGTTCTTGCTAGCTCCAGTCTTGTAAATTGTCTGTGTCAGGCCAGCTCCTCCTGCCTCCCCGAGCAGATAAGACAGGACTGGAGATTCTTCTATCCCCTTCTTCCCCTCTCTTGAGAGGTGGGATTTGGGCATGGATCCTAGAGACCTTGGCTCAAACCCCACCCCAATCTACAGAACTTCTAAAGAAATAAAGTGCTTTGCTCTGCATGAATCCCAGAGAGAATGGCACCATAGACTGGGACAGGTGGTCTGCCTGCTGCTTCTCAACACTGCAAATACCCTCTGCCAGTCTGCCCTGCTCTGTGCTGCCATCCTAAACACGTGCAATTGTGCCCCTCACCCACCCACAAACACATACTGCCGGCTCACTTTTCTAAACAGCAGGTGCCACAGACAGGAAGTAAGTCACACCAACAACCTTTCCCTCTAGTCTAGCCTGGGCCCCTCTACCCTGAGGAGATAAGTAACTCTCGCCTCTCTAAACACAGAAGGCCTGAAAAGAACTACAAATCTAGCAAGCCAGAGTGCTCTCTCTTGCCAGGCATGCCCCCCACGCTTGGTCAGTAGCAGCACAATGCCTGCCTGCAGTTGCTGAGCCAGAACTCTGGAAGGCGCTGGAATACTGGCGCCTGCTCCCAGAAATCTGAAAACAGTTACCCATTCACCTCCAGAGTATACAAGGAAGGCTTTCTCAGAGTCTGCTGGACCCACGCTTGGCAGTTTAACTGCTGTCATCAAGCTGGCTCTCCCTTTGTCCATGGGAGGGTGGCACTTAGCTTTCCCTCCTCTAGTCTTGAATCCTTGTGCTTAGAACCCACACTTTTTTGGTTTGGACCCTGCCAGAGGGAAGAGGTAGGAAGGTGACCCATCTCTTTCTGAATTCAGTGTGTGCTGCCTGCCAGGCTCACCTCTAACCCAGAGCAATTGTAGGCTCCAGGGACCAGATTTCACTCAGCTATGCCTGGCACCCAATTACATAAGGACCATTGGCTGGGAAAGCTAAAAAGACAAGAGCCTGCTCTGAACTACCTAAGTTGATTCCCGAGGCCTGCAGCCTGGGAAGTTGAGGAGAAATCAAGCAGTCATTCGCCCCGGCCTGTGCCCTCCTCTGAGGCCTGAGAAGCAGCCTCCCACTTCTGCAACTCTCTCCTAGGAGACCAAGCCCTAGCTGCCCAGCTCCCTTCTCACTGAGATGGTTTTGTGCCCTTGGGACACAGCTGAGGCCTCACTACAGAAGGAGTGGGTGGGGTTTCTTGGCGTGGAAGACACACAGTGCAGGAACTCGAGCAGCAGTGGTGTGTGCATGAAAGCAAAGACAGTGCCGCTACCACAGTGCCAGGAAGGCTAAAGGACGTCGGTCTCCCTCTCGATCCCCACGTACTTGAGGGCATCTGCTTGACTGTACCTGTTCCAAAGCAGACAGGAGAAAAGAAAAAATGATTGACAAGATGAGGTCCCCTCCCGTTTCACTTCCCCTCCCGCTTCCTAATAGCAGTTTTCAACAATACGTTTCTGAGGCGCTCAGACCCTCTCCTTCATCCATTGTACCCAAAATAAGCCCCCTAAATCAATTCCCACAGCCACCTCTTCTGCCTCCAGGGCCACCTTCCAAGGATCACTGCTGACCTCACCTATAATCAAAGAAGAGCTCTTCACCAGCCTGAATTGCCCTCTTGGCAAAGATCCCAATCCGATGATCTCCATTCACCATGACCACTGCAAATAGGAGAAACCCAAAGCTAGGTTCCTAGTCAATGCAAGTAAATATTCAGGAGGCTTCTGGGCTGATTTTCTCTAAATTTTCAGTGGAATCAAATGGAATTAACAAGTAGTCAATGAAAGTAGTTGTCTCTATGTTTTTGGATCTATTATTCTGGCTAGTGATACGGGGAAAGAATTATCTTTTTTTTTTTTGGTACCAAGGATTGAACCCAGGGGTGCTCAACTACTGAGCCACATCCCAACCCTTTTTACTTTTTATTTAGAGACATGGTCTCACTAAGTTGCTGAGGCTGGCTTTGAACTTGCAGTCCTCCTGCCTTGGCCTCCCAACCTGCTGGGATTACAGCTGTGTGCCACTGCACCCAGCTTTTTTTTTTTTCTTCAGTGCTGGGGATTGAACCAGGTCTTCAAGACAAGAATTATGTATAAGCTGGGTACGGTGGTGGACGCCTGTAATCCCAGCACTTCGGGAGGCTAAGACAGGAGAATCGCGAGTTCAAAGCCAGCCTCAGCAATGGCGAGGCACTAAGCAACTTAGTGAGACCCTGTCTCTACATAAAACACAAACTAGGGCTGAGGATGTGGCTCAGTGGTCGATTACCCCTGAGTTAAATCCCCAGTACCAAAAAAATAAAGAATTATCTATAAATCACATTTGTGGGAAGTGTTTTTTATAGTCAGTGTAAAAAGTAGATTATGAAACACAGAGAGGGAGAGGAGAGAGAGGGAGGGAGGGAGAGAGAGGGAGGGGGAAGAGAGAGGAGATAAGAGGAGAGGGGGTTGCCTAAAATGATACCACATATTCATCATGATTATGTTTGGACAAATAAAAAAGTAGCTATAAAAATTGAACACCAAATAGAAATCACAGTGAACAAGGTGTCCCCTGCCCCCACCTCCTAGGTCACTGAGAACTCACCTTTGGCATAGCAGTTGGGGTTCACCGAATGGTTTGCAAATCGAATTTTGTTTCCTTTCCGGGTTGCATCCACTACAAAATCTGTATGATGTAAATCAAAGAAGACTGTGAGGGCACCAGGAGACACCACACTTCTCTAGCCTGAATTTAAAATCAGTTAACTGGTAATACAAACAATTTCGTGCAAGGGAAATTCGAAGCCTAGTGTGGTAATATGTGTACAGCACAAGTCTGAGAATTCTGCTTCATGTTGACACTCTCCCTTTGGTTCCCCATCTTGAATTATTAATTTCTTCCCATCTATCTGGTAGGGAGGTGTTTTTGTTTGTTTGTTTTTGTCTTTTGGTACTGGGGATTGAACCCAGGGCCTTGTACATGCTAGGCAAGCACTGAGCTACATCCCCAGCTCTTTTTAATTTTTGAGATAGATTTCACTAAGTTTCCCAGGCTAGCCTCAACTTGTGACCCTCCTGCCTCAGCCTCCTACGTAGCTGGGATTACAAGTATGTGCCATAGTGCCCAGGTGGGTAGAGATTTATGAGAAGGAAGTGCTCAATGTTACTCTTCCAAATAACCCCAAAATGGAGATGCTCCCAAAGTGAGCCATAACCTGAAGGGTCTCTGAGTTTGACCTGGTTCAGTGCATCTGTTGGAAGATTCAGAGGTGATCTGAAAATTGCCTATAGCATAGGCAATTTGGTAAAAAGACCTGCACAAGCCAGGCATGATGGTACACACCTATAATCCCAGTGGCTCAGAAGGCTGAGGCAGAAAGATTGCAAATTTGAAGCCAGCTTTGGCAACTGAGCCACTTGGTGAGACCCTGTCTTAAAATAAAAAAATAAAAAGACCTGGGGATGTAGCTCAGTGGTAAAGCACTTCTGGGTTCAATACCCAATAACCTCCTTCAATAGAAAGACCTGCACAAGATCACCTTGGGAGAACAGAAAAAGACACCAAGTCATACCATTGTTGAGGTTGAAGAGGAAGCTGGACATGTATTTGTCATAGACTTTCCCTCGTCGATCAGCCTCGTCCTGAGAGATAAGCTGGACAGAGAGACAAGGAACAAATAGGGAGTGTCAGGCAGTCTGCTCAGGGCATGGCACCCTGTCCCCAGAAAGGGCTGAGAAAAGGCAGTGTCACCTATAGCTGCTCACTGAGTATCATGAGAATTGTAGGACAGGGAGCCCAGCCCGTTTTGTTACCACTGCCACTCAGGCCGAACAGTATTCAGGCCAAAGAGACCCCCCTTCTGCCCCTACTCCCGCATGTGGCCTGAGATGACAAAAAATTAAAGAACACTGGTTTGTTTCAGGACTGCAAACAGTTCTGTGGGATCCCCCGAGAGGCCACATGAGAACTCGCCTGAGTTATTTAGAGATGAATTCACAGAAGGCTAGCCCACAGAAAATCAGAGTTTTTCATCAGCATCTCCCCAGCAAGAACGTGGGCCAGACCCATAGCACTCACCTCGCCACAATATTCAGAAATGAATTCATTCTTCTGCACAGACTCCTTAATGAAGGTGCCCCATCCGGCCACATCAGAGGGGGCCAGAAGCAGGTGCTGGGGAAGAGGGAGTCAAGCTCAGATGACAGGGCATGTGTGAGCAAGTGGGTGTGCATGCTGGATGTGCACATGTGTTACTGGGGCCAGTGGAAAAAACTAGCAACTGTTAAGAGAATCTGAAACAGAAAAAGGTCCAAGCTATTCTCTTCTGGTGGAGGGAGAAACAAGGAGAGGTGGTGAAAGGAAATGGGACACGTCTTCCTCACCCCTGGGGATCTCCTGGGCTTGAGTCCATGGGTATTGACTGCTATGTGGGAGGTAAAAATGGGCAACATGAGGCCCAGGGACATGGTTTAGCACTAGAACATTTGCCTAGCATGTGCAGGGACATGGGTTTGATCCCCAGCACCACAAAAGGGACAAAGAAGAGAAAAAGGACAACATTAATGGCACACCTGCCTCTGTTCCTTTCAGTCTGACCAGTTCAAGGGGTCACTTTCCTGATTCTTTACCAGGACAGAAACTTTATTAATTTGGCAACATGTGTCCATTAAGACTTACCACGCACTCTCTAAGGAACCAGGGAAAGAGAATGCCTACGACTGTTATGTCTCTCCTCCTCCATTATCTGGATCTGCACAAAGGCCTCACCTTCTTGAGGCCACGCTGGATGCTGCAGTTCTTGCAGGAGACAACCTTGCAGTCCCAGTGCTCTGAGGCCCCACAGGTGAGGCACAGGTCAGGATCACACTCTCGCACTGCCAGATAGCAAGGACACTGCTTGGTATTGCACTGGGTCTTACAGCGACAGCCTGGGAAACGATTCTGACCTGGGTGGTAGGATAGGTAAGGTTACAGAGGAGGGCAGGTCAGTGTTGGAGTACTGGTTGAACTCGGGGACAGCAGAGAAGCACAGGTATTCAAGGGTGTTTGGTGAAATAGGACAGAAGATTCCTTCCCAGTGATCATACACTGGAGTTTTTTCCTTAGAAAACAAAGCGTCTACTAACACTCAAGCCTGGGAGTCAAAACAAACAAACAAACAAAAAAAAACAGGTGTGACCATTGAGAAGTATCTCCCAACAGTGCTCCCCACCCTATCCCTACCCCCATCCCTAATGGCAGAATTTGGAAGGAAGGTGAAGAGAACCCCAGAGAAAATGAAATCAGTTCTTTTCACTGGTAAATTCTCACCATCAAAACAAGCATCATTTTGAGAACAGAATGCATCCGTTCTACACCATCCTCCTCCACCCACGGCCCTCCCCAGCATCAACATCTTTCTGCTGTGGCTAGATTGGTATCTTCTCTTTGTTAGGAGATAGTTACAGCACAACTGCCTGGGCACTACCTTCTGCGAGCTCTGGGGGCTGCCACCAACCGCTCAGCCCTACTTGAGCAATGGCACGGCAGGACAAGATGTGAGAGAACCACTTTTAGCCTTTGCTGATGTCCAGGCCTATATCTCCTATGTGATATTAAAACTCCAGCTATTAAGTGAAAATAGACATAGATGGAATTGTGACCTAAAAATTTTTGAATAAAAAGAAATTTTTTTTAAAAATAGGGTCTTGCTATATTATATAGTTCAGGCAGACCTTGAACTCCTGGGCTCAAGAGATCTTTCTGTCTCAGCTTCCCAAATGCTGGGATTATAGGCATGCACCACAGCACCTGGCTAAAACATTTTAAAGACAACATTTTGAAAAAAGGAGATTGTGGCTGCACCTTGAGGAAAAAGATTCCCTTTTTAGTTCTCCCCTGGAAGGGACAGTTAGGAAAGCACTCCTGTTCTTATTTGCTGCTTTTAGAGTCATAATCCTAAGTGTTTTTCAAAATAACCTTCTCAGGTAGAATAGTGGTGTGGCCTGTAGTCCCAGCTACTTGGGAAGCTGAGGCAGGAGGATTGCTTGAGTCCTGGAGTTCTTCACCAGCCTGGGCAATATAGTGAAACCTGACTATCTTTTTTTTTTTTTTAAATATTTTTTTAAGTTGTAGATGGACACAATATCTTTATTTTATTTCTTTTTATGTGGTGCTGAGGATTGAAACCAGGGCCTCACACTTGTGAGGTAAGCACTCTATCACTGAGCTACAATCCCAGCCTCATCTTTTTTTTCTTTTTTAAGAGGTGGGTGCTGGGGATGGAACCTAGAGCTTTGCACGTGCCAGGCAAATGCTATACCACTGAGCTGTATTCCTAGCCCCAAGACCCTATCCCTTAAAAAAAAAATCCTATTCCAGATCTTCAGCATCTTACTTTCCTTCTACAATGTCTAAAGCACAGCAAAGGGAATACCAGGCGACAGCAAAGTGGGGGCGGGAGAAGAAGGCATCCTGGGCACTCTGAGGCCGACCACTCTGGTGGACTATAAGGGAAAGCACAGTGCTCTTACAGTCGGGGTTGCACTGGCAGAACTTCTCACAGAAATTCTGAGTCATGATGCAGGGGCAAGTGCTGTCACAGGGACGGTCTGGGTGGTCACAGGGTTGATAGTTGTATACTTGTGTGGAAGAGTTATCTAGAAGAGAGAAGTATTAGACAGGACTCTGCTGTGACTCGGTTCCCTTGCGGCCCTCCCCTCCCACTGCCCTGAGTCCAAGCAGGCTTGTTCCAACCATCACCTTGCACACACACACAGCACCTGAAGTGAAAAGGCAACACAGATGACCACAGCACATGAACTATAGTGGGGTGACCTGTCCTGTGGGCAGGGTGTGAAGATGGTCTAAGATAACAGAGCAGCTACTCTGAACATTAAGAGAGATCTGGAACCTGGCAAATGTCACTCTAGGAAACTCAGAGACCACAAGGCCTTTAACTCTACTTCATAAGAGGTCTTCTTAGCTGCAGTAAGAAGCTCAGCTGTTCTTAGCTGCTGCACAGAAATCTGCAATCTGCGGAAGCGGCCAGGGTCAACAACAGGTGCAGCTGTAGGTGGGGCAGGGTGATGGCCACAGGCTGAAGCCTCAGGCTGAACCGCTGAAGAACACCCAGAGGGAACGTACATTTCTTGACCCCCACCCCCCAACTCCTGGTGCTAGGGATGGAACCAAGGGCCATCTCCATGCTAAGCATGTATTCTATCTACTACTGAGCTATGCCTCCAGCCTGGAACTTACCTTTCTTCAGCTGAATTTTCCTGCAGTGTGCAGCCCACAACCTGAAAGAGAAGGGATGGGTCTGGGTCATAGCCCTTAGGAACTCTGCCGATGCAGGCAAATGACCGTGTGACCTGCTCTAAAGAGCTCTGATAATTGTGGAATATCTTTCTAAAATCCCTTGACAGGAGGCCCTCTACTTTGGTACAGAGAAGTGAGGGTCCATCTTAAATCCAGATGGACTATGCTGCAAGATTTAAATTTAACACAACTCTCTCCCAAACATAAAAAGGAAAAAAAAAAGCTCAAGTGTATATGTCTATTATAATGTTACTGTTTCTCTCCACTTTCTCTTCCCCCACCCTTTGTGGAGGAGGAGATGTAGGGGAGTTTCAAGACAGGAGGTAGGAAAGCCTTTCAGGAATCTTCTCTGAGTGAAGGAACAGAAAAGGAGGAGTCACAGGGGCTTCAGTATCTAGAACTGACATCAGCTCCTTCCTTTAGTAAGTAATAATCATTACTTACTAATCATTACTTTCTAAGTAATAATCATTACTTACTAATCATTACTTTCTAAGTAATAATCATTACTTACTAAAGTAATGATTTACTTTACTAAAGTAAAGTAAGGGAACTGAGTCAGGTAGAGTGCAGAATAAAAAAAAAAGAACTCAAATTGGCACCCCTAAATAAAGGTTGTCTGCATGACAGTATTATTAGATAAACATTAGTACTGAAAACAAAGAAAAGGAATAAACTCTGGTCAGAGTTTAGAAATAGGGAAGGTGGTAACTAATGACCCAACAAGGAGAAATGGCCTCAGGGTAGAGCCATGGGTCTACTGGTCAGAAGTTAAATGGAAAACCAGACAGCTATCTCAGGTCTAGTCTGCAGCATGTGGGGGAAGAAGACAGGACCGGTCTCAGGCACAGGCACCCAGGTGGCACTGAGAAGTCTGGCCCTCAGCCATGTGATGTTGAGCAGATAGGCTCACTCAGCCCTGTTCAGTGGCCTAGAGGGAGGCAGGTGAGAAGCTCAATGGGAGGTCAGAGCACAGAGAACAGCCTGCCCATAAAAGGTCCTTTGTCCAACACTTGCCTGTGCTTTCTTTTTTTCTTCTGTGAGGGGTTCATGAGCTCATCTGTTGGTAGCTTCAGGATAAGCGATTCTTTCACTGCAAACTGAAAGACCTAGAAAAGAAATTCCATAAGGCCCATCACATCTTTTGGAGTCTGGTGGTCAGGAAAGTGGTTCAGTCACGTGCTGAGCTTACGAGAATTCTTGAGAATTTACAGACAGATGATTGGCATCTTTTCAGTCAGGGTGAGACAAGAATCCCATTGGAAGTGGGGTCTTGGTTCTGAAGTTAACTCCATATCACTCACCTTAACTCAGGAAGGGGAGATACTGAGCATAGTAAGCCTTCCCTGCTCAGCAGCTTTTATCCCCACTCTTACCACCAAGCCATAAGGTGACTGCTTCTTACCATTCCTATCTGCCTCTTTTAGGCCTGTGCATTGCATAATTGAGTGTAACTCCTGATGGAAGCCAGTGGACTAGGCTTAACACTAGCTCCCTCTGTTGGCAGAAAGATGCTAGAGCCTTGACTATTTCAGCAGGACAGTGAGGAAGGCAGGTTCTCCTTTAACCTTCTTTCCTGATAGCACTCAGTTCTAGCTTTTTTCCCCTTCTTTTTCTTGGCTACATGGGCTTCTGTGAAAACTATAAATATTGTCCAGATAATTCACACCAGATTTTTTTGCCTCAAGGAAATAGAGATGAACTCCAAAATGAAAGTACAGGGTACTTCAACCCATGACTATATTAACTGTTCTGAGTAAAGAAGGTAGCCGGGCGCGGTGGCACACGCCTGTAATCCCAGCACTTAGGGAGGCTGAGACAGGAGAATGACGAGTTCAAAGCCAGCCTCAGCAATGGCGAGGTGCTAAGCAACTCAGTGAGACCCTGTTTCTACATAAAACACAAAATAAGGCTGGGGATGTGGCTCAGTGGTCGAGTGCCCCTGAGTTCAATCTCAGGTACCAAAAAAAAAAAAAACCAATGTGTAGCAAAAGGACAACAAAGCAATGAATGAAAGGAGGACCCACGTTTGTTCTGCTCCTCTCAGATGGTACCTGCTTGCATGTCTTTGTCCCCAGAAGCCTGGCTATTGAACAGAAGTTGTTGAAGTAGGTGCCATGGAAGACTCGAAAAAGAGACTCTTCAGCTCCAGTCCACTCCACAGGCTCCGAGGGGGCTTCCACTACACAGAGCTGAGGTGGGGCTGGACTGGCCTTCTGTTTTGTGGGGGTCTGACAGCGAGAGTTAGCCTCTAAGCAAGGAAGAAAGAGAAATAGAAATGTAATGCAGTTGTCATTAGAAGCTTGTCATAAACTCAGAAGTACTTCATTCTACTTTCAAAAGCAGAAATGCTAAGAATGAAAATATCCCCCACCTCCACTGCTTACAAATACACTTGTGGAGGTAATTACCAATTTTAAGAAGGTAGAAGAAATATTAAGAATCGGAGTTGGAATATAGCTCAGTGGTGTGAAGTGCTTGCCTAGCCCATGCCAAACCCCGGCTTTGATCCCCAACACCAAAACTAAACAAAAACACAAAACCCCAAGGAAGTTTTAAGAGGCAGGCAGTGGCCAGGTATGGTGGCACACAAGTGTAATTCCAGTGACTCCAGAGGCTGAGGCATTAGTATCACAAGTTCAAAGCCAGCCTTGGCGACTTAGTGAAACTCTGTGTCAAAAATAAAAATATAGGGGCTGGGGTTATGGCACAGTGGTAGCGTGCTCCCTTAGCATGCGGGAGGCACTGGGTTCGATCCTCAGCACCACATAAAAATAAAATAAAGATATTCTGTCCAGGGGCTGGGATTGTAGCTCAGCGGTAGAGCGCTTGCCTCGCATGCGTGAGGCCCTGGGTTCAAGCCTCAGCACCACATACAAAGCAATAAAATAAAGACATTGTGTTCATCAACAACTAAAAAAATATTAAAAAAAAAAGATATTCTGTCCATCTACAACTAAAAAATAAATATTAAAAAACATATATATATATATATATGTGTGTGTGTGTGTGTGTGTATATATATATATATAAAAGGCTAGGGATGTGATTCAGTGATAAAGTGCCCTTGGGTTCAATCCCTAGTGCCAACTCCCCTCTAAAAAGAATTCAGGCAGTGATCCTGGGTTTACCAGAGTCATTGCAATGTAAAGGAAATATCTTCATTTCTTTTCACTGTACCTGATGAACTGGAGGCCCAGTCATTGCCTGTGTCCCTGTCACTGTCCCCTTCTTTAGTCTCAGCCACAGCTGAGGCTGAAGTGTTGGAGCAGGAAGCACTGACCACGTGGTGCCTTCGCCGCCTACGCCCAGAGCACTTGGAGCGAGGATTATGGAGCATCGCATATTCCTTTGCTCCTTCCTGTAGTGGACGCATTACAGGTAGGAAATAGGACCAGGCCCAGAGTCACCATACTGATGCCATCCATTATCATAAACCTTTATCTTCATCAACATCTATGCAATGATACTGTCTTTTTTTTCATCTGTACCACCATATAAGTGTGACCATATTATAATGAGACAGCTGCTTAACAAACATTTTAAGACTTATAAACTTATGCCTTTTCACAAAAGGGTTGTCCTGTAATCTTAAAGATATAACCTATGTACCTATCTATCTTCAACTTTCCAGAAAGTTATATCTGAAATTAATTCACATGTTAGCTGTTTGGAATTTGAGATCCCATTCTCCTGATGAGGAAATCAGGTTCAAAGAGGGAAAGACACTTGCTTGAAAGTATACAGCTCATTGCTCCAGAGTAGGTACAAGAGACAGGGTACACACCAGGCCACCTCTCTTTACAATCTACATCCTTATTCTGTTTTAATAATAAATGTTTGATCCTTCAAGTTGTACACTATTACTAATTAATTTTGAAATTTCTCCCCAAGTCTACATATGAAACTCAGAATACTGTTCCTCTACCTTTTAATGTTTTTTGTTTGTTTGTTTTTTTGAAATAGATGGACACAATGTCTTTATTCTATTGGTTTGTATGTGGTGCTGAGGATCGAACCCAGGGCCTCACGCATGCGAGGCAAGTGCTCTACCGCTGAGCCACAATCCCAGCCCCTTTAATGTTTTTTTTTTAAGGCCAAATAACTCACTCAGCTTAATCATTTATAACTAGAAGATTTGTTTTCCAAAGTCCTGTGGTTGTTTCTGAAAACTAAATATACCTGTGAAGGATAAAGATTACTCATCACCAAGGATATTCTGAATAATATATGTAGGTCCTAAAGGAAATTCCAAAAAAGATGTTTTGAAATTGGCTGAATCTGATAGCACATGTCTATGCTACAATTTGAAATCCTCAGAATTATTCTTATTCTTTTTTTTTTTTTGTGGCACTGGAGATTGAACCCAGGACCTCCAGGGCCTCGTGTATGAATTACATCCCCAGCCCTCATTTATAAAGTATTTTTAACCCAAATGGTTAACAAATAAAATCAAGCCTTCAGAGGAACAAATAAGTGACACTCTGAGAAAATCACAGACAAATCTAGAATGTGAGTCATCCTATAAGACAATCAACCTGAAACTTTCAAAAAGGAAAAAAAAACGTGATGGAATTATTTGAGATCAAAAGAACAAAAATACAGCCGGGCAGAGTGGCACATACCTGTAATCCCAGCAACTCAGGAAGCTGAGGCAGGAGGATCACAAATTTGAGGCTAGCCTCAGCAACTTAGCAAGACCCTGTCTCAAAATAAAAAAATAAAAAGGCCTGGGGATGTGGCTCAGTGGTTAAGTTCCCTTGGGTTCAATTCCTGGTATCAAAAAAAAAAAAAAATCTCACCAGAAATACATAATAACCATATGTGATAACTGGATGACTGGATGGTTTTAGTTTGAAAATAAAAACTCAAAGAGCAATTTTTGGTATAGCTGAAAAATGGAAAGAGACTGGAAAATGGTTGATATTATAAAATTCTTATTGATCTTCTTAAGTGTAATAGCATGATTATGTAAGAGAATGTCTTTATTTTTAGGAGATGCATTTGGAAATACTTAACAAAGATGCATCACAATATTGTTTTCAAATGGTTCAGCAAAAAGTACACAAACACAAATACATGGATGGGGCTGGGGCTGTAGTTCAGTGGCAGAACATACGCCAAGCATGTGCAAAGTCCTGGGTTCCATCCCCAGCATCACCACTCTTAAACAAAACAAAAAAAAAACAAACAAAAAACTCCCAAATATATGAATAAGGTAAATATGGAAAACATTTCAAATCCAGAAAGAAGATTCCTTTCAACTTCTTTGTACAATTGAAAATGCTATTAGTAAAAATTTGGGAACACTCTGGCTTCTCTTCATTGAATAAATCTTTGCTTTTTATTAAAGATTTCTGTAGAGAGGAACAACTCGGTTTCTAGTTAATTTTTTGAGGCCTTGCTCTGGCATGGCTAGTCATCTTGTTACAATTAAAAACATTATCCTTCAGAAAAAAACACAAGCCAGGGAAAAGTAGTCCTGCACTGTATTTAAATATGTACTCATACCTAAAAAGTAATATAAAAAAAAAGCTGTGCATATATATGTATATGTAAGTTATACACACACACACAACACATAAACACACATACATGTACACACACTCTGGCTACTGGCAACATCTTTATAACACATGTACAGGTTTCCAGAGTGACAACTGAGAGAAGGACAATGCCCTTTTGGGTTACATAAATGCTGGCAAGTTGATGTAACAACTTGGAGTAATTTAAAAAGCATAGAGTGTGGAGTCAGACCAGGGCTTGACTCTCATTGCTGCCACACCACTGACTTATTAACAAACTCTGGGCACAATATGTAACTTCTACAACCCATTGTCCCTTCCACCTCAGAGAACTGTTGTTAGGGGCCTATCATGGTACTTGGGACATAGAAAGGAGTTAATATATGTTAGGGAAAAAATGAATAAGATCAAGTTGATTTATTCTATTTATTCTTTTGGTCTTATATATATGGTCTACTTTTCAGATGAATAGTACTCTATTTGGTATTATAGGATTGTGTAACAAAGGCATGTGCCACCACATCAGTTGTATAATTTAACTTTAATCATTGGCAGAAATTTTACCAACGTATTTTATTCTTTACCTGAGTTCAGCCTATTGTGTAGAAAGTCAAACGCTTAAGTAAATTCAATTGATCTATTTTCTTTTGGCTCTCAGTATATTGCCTCCCCCCATATAAGCAGGACAATTTACACAGTCATATAAGGTCTGTCCATCAGAGAGGTTCCATGTGGTTGATATAATAAGATATCAGTGCCTTCATGTGTTCTTCCTCCTATGGTTATAGCATCTAAAGGAAGACAGAAAGGGCTGGGGCTGTAGCTCAGTGGTAGAACGCTTGTCTAGCACGTGTGAGGCACTGGGTTCAAATCCTTAGCACCACATAAAAATAAACAAATAAAATAAAGGTATTGTGTCCATCTACAACTAAAAATATTTTAAAACTGAATAAAGGCAGACAGAGAAGAAAATAAAGTGCACACCACCATTCCCTACTCTTTGCTCCAACTCTTCTGTTTTATTTGTGGTTCTGGGGATCAAATCCAGGATCTTGATCATTCTAGGCAAGAACTCTAATACTGACTTCACACCCAGACCTCTTTGTTTCCATTCTAACAATAAATTTTAGACTCTGAAATCTAAGTAGATATTTAGAGCAAGTAAGCCTTTAATGTTTTTCAAATCTCACTCCATCAGAACAACTGTTTCTAGTGAGCTCCTTAAGAGCAGAAGCCATGTTTTATTACCCCAGAAATGCTGTGTACTGCCTCACTTGGCTTGTGCTCCCAGAGACAGAAAGCCCAAGGACCATTTCCTGCTCAGTTTTAAACAGACTTAACAATGCCAGAATAGCTTAGGAACCTACCAGCAAAAGGAAGCAATCTGTGCCACATGGTTCTGGTTCAATCTTGATTTCTTTGTTCTTGCGTTTATATACATTAGGAGTGGCATGAAAAGCTGGAAAAGAAAAACTGTAGTGTTTCCAATGGTCTAATAAAACTAAGTTAGGGGGGCTGGGATTATAGCTCAGCGGTACAGTGCTTGCCTCGCATGCATGAGGCCCTGGGTTCAATCCTCAGCACCACATACAAAGCAATAAAATAAAGATATTAAAAACAAAACAAAACAGGGGCTGGGGTTATGGCGCAGTGGTAGCGTGCTCGCCTGGCATGCGTGAGGCACTGGGTTCGATCCTCAGCACCACATAAAAATAAAATATATTCTGTCCATCTAAAACTAAAAAATAAAGATTAAAAAAAAAAAACTAAGTTAGGGAGCTATTGTAGAAGCTGGAATCTGATATAAACAGTGTCCATCAAGGTACATAAAATTTATATTAACACAATTCTTTCCAAGTTAGGAGGTGCCGAGGGACAGTTAGGTTGCTGATTCGTATGTCCCTGTCATTCAAAGCATGCTGCACTGAAACTGAACCGGTGAAAACAACTGTGCTTTTGTGAGACCCTCATCAGATCAGAGGCCAGGAACTTCATATGACAAAACCAGAACAAATGGGCGAAAGGAAGGGAATAGTGGCAGGGATGGGAAAAAGGAGGGCCTGTCAAATAGCAGCCACACTCACGGTGAAGGAAGCAGTCGTATTTAAAGCAGCGCCGGCAAAAAAGTGTGTGGAAGGAGTGAAGAGATTGCTCCCGCTGCACAGACTTGGCATTAGGGCCATCGATGTTGGGTGTGCACTGAGGGGGAAGTGCATTGGGGTCTGACATCTCTGTTAGTTCTCGATACCTATTTAAGAAAAAAGAGAGAAGGGTTTCTCCAAGGGAATGTCTCCACCACAAAAATGCAGATTGGGTATTAACAGTCACTCAGGCCTGGTCTGCCAAGGGAGGTTGGGTGTTTTTATGGGTCTGGTGGATGAGAGGATGGTGAATAACTAACTGGGTACACCACTGCAATTATGCAGGTCCAGATACATATCCAAAAGCAAGTGGAGGGAAAGATTTGATCAGCACAGTGCTGGACTAACTCCCCCTAAAATGGAAGAGTAAAAGTTCTCTGCCCAGACTACTTGAAAGCCAGCACACAGTGATCCTTAATTTGTCAAGGGGGCATTTAGAGGTATGTAAGCAAGAAATAATCAGAAGTGCAGACAAATCATAATACACTTAGCACAAATAAATGTTTTATTAACCAAAAAACAGACTTGAATAAAAGTTTTGTCTGAGCACTCTGTGGATGGCCTAAGCGGGACAGCTCTCCTTACCTCTCCTTCATGTCATCTGGGACACCATTCTCAGGGAACATAGAGGCAATGGCACTGAAGATCATGTCGTTTGGGAACTGTTTCTTAGAAGTCTTTTTGTTGCCTGAATTTGAAATGACAAAAAACTCCTGAGTGCTATTATCAGAGCATGCTAACAAAGCTGTTGACCTTTCCCCACTTTGTCTTAGCATTTATTTTTAAATTGATTTTTTAAAAAATAACTTTATTTATTTATTTTTATGTGGTGCTGAGAATTGAATCCAGTACCTCACACATGCTAGGCAAGCGCTCTGCCACAGCCACAACCCCAGCCCTGTCTTAGCATTTTGATTAGAGCTGGTTTGTTAACCTTAACCATAGACTACATATTGATAACAAAATCCACAGTCCTTGTTTGAATCTGGAGGTAAAAGAGAGTCTCCATAGAGAGAACTAAAAATAGAAGAATCCTATAATATTAATGCTAAAGAACAAGATAGATACTATAACTATTTTACAGTGAGAGCAGCACTATATCCCTAGTATCCTTAATTACATACAGTGTAATTAAGCAATTAAACGTTGGATTAATTAAATAAATATCAGTGACATGGAAAATGCTGATATAATCAATTAAATAAAGGGGTTAAAAATTTATACAGAGTACAATCCAAATTTGGCATAACATGAACATTCTGATTTACATGAACACATTTTTCTGTGTGTGTGTGTGGTGCTGGGGATTGAACCCAGAGCCTTCTGCATGCAAAGCAAATACTCTACCAACTGAGCTATATCCCTAGCCCCATGAATACATTTTTTAAGTCTAAAAGGAAATATTAATCTGGTTATTTCTATGAAGTAGGATTATAGTATTATTTTGTTTCCTTTTTCATAACTTTCTAAGTTTTTCAACACATTACTTGCATATTTAGAAATGAATGATGATTATTTGTAAGTTGATTATTATTAATGATGATTATTTGTATAGCCTTTCTTCTTCAGCTAGGCTATAGCCAACTTAAGCTACTGGTTACTGATCATGTTTAACTTTTTTTGCGGGGGGTGGTGGTGTATTGAACCCAGGAATGCTTAACCACTGAGTGACATCTCCAGCTCCTTTTATTTTTTATTTTGAGAAAGGGTCTTAGGGCCTTGCTAAGTTGCTGAGGTTGACCTTGAACTTGCAATCCTCCTGCCTCAGTTTCCTGAGTTGCTGGGATTACAGGCATATACCACAACAGCCTGCTGTGTTTAACTTCTTCTTCTTCTTCTTTTTTTTTTTTTAATTTTTTTGTAGATGGACACAATGTCTTTATTTTATTGCTCTGTATGTGGTGCTGAGGATCGAACCTAGGGCCTCACGCATGCGAGGCAAGTGCTCTACCACTGAGCCACAATCCTAGCCCTGTGTTTAACTTCTTTTTTTTTTTTTAAATATTTTTTTAGTTGTAGATGGACACAATGTCTTTATTTTATTGCTTTGTACGTGGTGCTGAGGATCGAACCCAGGGCCTCACGCATGCAAGGCAAGCGCTCTACCGCTGAGCTACAATCCCAGCCCCTGTGTTTAACTTCTAAGTGGACCAATGAGAAGCACCAATAACCTTTAATAAGCAATACACCTTTTCAGGTTTCCCTTCTTCTGTATCCTTGTCACTTTCAAAATGGAATATAGAAGCAATGCTATGCACCTTCAATGGCATGTCGTTTCCTCTTTCTTGTTACTGGCAGATCTTCTTTGCTATCATCTTGCTTTCCATCCGAGGTATCATTGTGCCCTTCTTCCTCCTCATCTGAGTATTGATTCAAGGCATCTACCAACTCCAGGAAAACAGCATCACTAATCAAGACAGACCCAGGGATCATCTCTGAAACACAGGATTAGAAGGATAAATAGTGGTTGCTTCACATTCCAGTAGGCCTCCTAGGCAGGTTTTCCTGTACTCACTTGTAAGGCTCATATGTTAAATAGGTACATTTTCATACAAACTTATGAATCAGGGAATTGCAATCATCTGACTAACTCTTACAACCTCAATAGTTTAGCTGTCTGAGTAGGAAAACATCTATAAGCATCATTATTTTATTTTTCTTTCTTTCTTTCTTTTTTTTGTCAGTGCTAGGGATGGAACCTAAGGCCTCATGCATGGTAGGCAAGTGCTCTACCACTGAGCTACATCTCCTACCCAGGTTTTATTCTTATTGGGATATTTTACTTTCCCAGTCATAGGTCAATTCTATATTTATGGTTCAAAATCTCAAAAAAGTATACCAACAATCACAAGCAGGACATACAAAGGATAATAAAATGAAAATTCACTTGGTTTTGCTACTGATAGATGGATAGTAACTTCTCCAAATCAAAGGACAGCATTTTTTTCCCCCTAAAATCATATTTTTATACAACTTGGAAGAAAGTCTTTGAACACTAGGGGGTGCTGTAGATAAATAATGTATTTGAAAAGCATCACAACAGGACCCACAATTGTCGTGAGTATGTGGGGCTACTACAAACCTCCCTAGGAAGTCTCTCTGCCTCTTCTTACCTTATATACTGACAACCTTTTCTAGAATTACAACCAATTCCAAATGATTTGCTTTTAGAAAACTACAGATATGTAAGCCAATTTCTCAGATTCAGAGGATACTTGGATCAAAGTAGTATGACACAGAAGTTATGCTCATTGCCATTCGGAAAGAATGGGAAATGAAGCACAAAATGGCCTTGGATGGACTTATGGAAAATTTCTAAGAAATCTGCATAATGAACTTGCTTTTCAGCCACTGAGTACTAATAATCCTTTTGTCTCATCTCCTTTTAAAATTTAACTGGAATCTATATATAAAAATATATTTTTTTTGGTCCTGGGTCTTAAACCCAGGGGCACTTTACTTACCATTGAGCCACATCCCCGGTCCTTTTTATTTTGAGACAGGATCTCACTAAATTGCTTAGGGCCTGGCTGAGTTGCTGAGGCTGGCCTTGAATCTGTGATCATTCTGCCTTAGCTTCCTGAGTCACTGGAATTACAGACATGTACCACTGCACCCAGTAGAAGAGGAACTATTCTAAAAATAGTTTTCTCCTAAAAACCCAGCACCACTACCTTCTTCACCATGGACTTTCCCATCATAGTTATTGATCAGCTCTTCAATGAAAGTTTCATCTTCTTCTTTCACTTCATCTCCCATGTAGGGAATATTGCACAAAACTGTCTCATCTTCTACCTGAAATTAAACCAGATGTAATTCATTCCATGAGCCATTATGCATCTCCTCTTTTCTATTTAGTGAAATCTTTGCTGAGTTTTTTCTGTTGTTTGTTTGTTTTGTTTTGTTTCTGAGCCTCCTGAAAATTCCTTTGATCACAGAGTTTCCTGCATTTTAAAGACTGGTCATTTTATTTTGCCAATGAAATCTCGCAAAGGGGCAATGCTACTCTTCGAGAGACAAAAGTCAATCTGGTTGATATTGACTATGTAACATTTACCTTAATATCAACACTGATATTTCCACCAACACCTAGAATTTGACAGCACGTTTATTTTTCACAGTACTTCCATCTATTATCTCCTTGTACCCACTATACTTCTTTGTGAAATAGGTGTGAACGTCACCTAAAAAACAGTCAAAAGCCTCCAATTCCAATGGTTTTCTTTAATTTTCTTTTTTAAATTATTTTTATCCCTGTGGCTTTTATGAGTACAGAGACAGATAAATGAAAAGGAAGGCCTCCACAGGTATGATTTACAATAGAACTACAAGAACCTGAGAAATCATAAAATTTGGGGTATGCTATGAAGCAAAATGACTCTGCAATAATAAAAAATTATGATTACAAGCCGGGCGAGGTGGCTCAAGCCTGTAATCCCAGCACTTAGGGAGGCTGAGACAGGAGGATCGCGAGTTCAAAGCCAGCCTCAGCAACGGCGAGGCGCTAAGCAACTCAGTGAGACCCTGTCTCTACATAAAACACAAAATAGGGGGGCTGGGATTGTAGCTCAGCGGTAGAGCGCTTGCCTCACATGCGTGAGGCCCTGGGTTCGATCCTCGGCACCACATACAAAGCAATAAAATAAAGACATTGTGCTCATCTACAATTAAAAAAAAAAAA